>MU224083.1:1813594-1833484 GCA_018584345.1 Thuja plicata
CTAGTGAGGTGGAGGACATGAGTAGAGTACCTTATGCTAGTGCAGTTGGCAGTCTTATGTATGCTATGGTTTGTACTAGACCAGACATTTCCCAAGCAGTGGGAGTCCTGAGTCAGTTTATGGCTAATCCTGGATGGGTACATTGGGATGCAGTTAAGAGAGTATTCAGATATTTGAGGGGTATATCAGATTACTCCATATGTTATCATGGTAACTCTTCTGGATCTCCGCATTCAGTTTTTATTCGTGGGTTTGTGGATTCAGATTGGGCAGGTGATATTAACAGCAGAAGATCCACCAGTGCTTATGTGTTCACTATGTTTGGTGGTGCCATCAGTTGGATGAGTAAGTGACAACCTGTGGTTGCTTTATCCACTACAGAAGCTGAGTACATGGCTGCTACTCATGCTTGTAAGGAAGCCATTTGGATTAGAAGATTGTGTCCTGATGTTGGTGTTGATGAAGAACAGATTACTATTTGGTGTGACAGTCAGAGCACCATTTGCCTTGCAAAGAATCCAACTTTCCATGCCAGAATGAAGCACATTGATGTGCAGTTTCACTTTGTGAGAGATATGGTCGAAGATGGAAAGGTAAATTTGGAGAAGGTAGATACTGTGAAGAATTTTGCAGATGCATTAACGAAACTAGTGGGCACTGAGAAGTCCAGATGGTGTTCGGAGTCTATGGGCCTTTTGGCCTATAGCGGTTAGTTCACGTTATGTTCCTGTTGCTCTTACAAGGTGTTCGACAAGTGGGAGAATGTTAGGGATAAGGTGTCTCAACCTTGGATAATTCCTATTCTTATTATTTGTTTTGTAAAATGTATTTCTTGCAAATAATGTTGATGTGTCGACATCTTGAATTGTGTGTAAGGAGATCATGGCTAAAAGGGTTATGACGGATTCCTATGACACGTAAGAGCTATGTCAGGAAGATTCAATGACAGGTGAATACATGTGGCAACTGATAAATTTGAGTACTGTACACTCTTCCCCAATCGTGGGTTTCCTATTTTCTCGAAGAATGGTAAAACCCTAATACGGGATCTTTGGGAGTAGCCCTAAAAAGTGAAGCGCGTTATATAAGCATTTTTTAGGGTTGCAAAGAGAAGTGATGTGAGTGTATTGTTGGAACGTTTTATGCTGCCGTGATTTGTTTTCAAGGTTTTGGAAATCTTATGAAAGAACTTGCATTGCAAGTGTATTGTAAGCTGCAATAGTTTTGATCAATACATTGTGCAGGTTTTGGAGTGCTGGGGTTTTTACCGAAAGGTTTCCCCAGGGTATATCGTTGTGTCATTCTCTATTTTTTTGTATGCATGGTATGTGGTTGCAATATCTTAGTTAAAGTAGTTAAGGAATCTGAAATTGTAAGGGTTTAAAAGAATTTGCACAATACTTTCCTATAGAGATTAGTGTAGGAAGCTGTTTCCGCACCTGAGTTTCCTTACAGTCCCTGGATGCCACAACTTTTTAGGTAGGTTTGGGGATCCCTCAGTTTGAAAAAGTAGCTATCGTCACCCGATCTGATGCCTTGGGTCAATTTTAGCAGATAGAAGTTATGGCCCGGCAGTGTCTGAACAACAATTGGATGAAGACCCCAAAGAAAGATTCCAAAAGAATGAAGCTGGAAATCCACCGATCCAAATTTAAGGAAAGTATCCAGATGGGGATCATATCATTATGCAGGATCTTTGGGAAACCCCATGCCCAGGAATTCTCAATATGGATGTATTACTTCGTATTGGGCATCTCCACCAGTAAACAATATTTTGATTGGGCCGCCATCATTTCAAACCATGTGGACTCCCAGTTCCTTCAGGTGGCCCGGACCTCTAAATTCTATATGAAATCCTATGTTCTCTAGGCCCCAGCACAACAAAACCCTTTCACAAACGAGCTTCTCACATCAGGTGTACTTGGGGTTGGCCCGGGCCAAAATGCTCCCTGGGATTATTTCCTGCAAATCCAATGGGAGGCTAGTTTCCTCAGCTTCTGTCGAGTGAACGCTACCTTCATTTACTACAATCTTCTCACACCTACTCGGGATGCTTGGTACCACCTCTCTAAGGAGGCAATGGATTTGGTCAGAAGTTATGGCCACTACTATATCCAGTTCCAGTAGCATACTTACATTCGAGTAATCGGCTTCTCTGGGAAACCCTATTTGTTGCCAAAGCATTGTGGGAACAAAATAATTCTTTTAGAATATTGCCGATAGATTTTGGAACTACACGCCCTCTACACTATAAAGAAGGTGGTCAATGTTCTATTCCCAATCACCTATGGGAATTACTCATGTAGTCTGGCCACAGCCAAGGAGGCAGAAAATGAGCTTAAAATCTTGGGCTTAACAGAATTCTATCTGGCGTGGAAGAACTTTGATCTGCTAGGAAAAATAGCAACGACACTTCCTCGGGCATCAGAGCCCCATATATTCCACATGGAGGACTTCTAGGAAGATTTCCAAGATGATTTTGAAGTCCGGAGCCGACACTTCATCCGGATGACAATGGGGATGATGGAGAGGCTGAAGCTAAGGAAACTCCCAAACAACCTCTCGGACACTGGGTCCACAATAGACCCTCGGTACAAAGAGAAGGGAATATACAAGATGGCTCTCCCTCCAGTAGATTGGAATGCCTAGGAGGGGCCAACTACTAAAGATATCACTCGCGACGTGGTTGAGCGTAGCCACGCTTATTTCAAAAATGCATGCCCGGGGAGTACATATAGAGTTGGCCTGACAGTGCGGGGCTTGACCTCTGGGGCCGGAACCTCCTCACAAGGAGAGGATAAAGGAAAAAGAATAATGGGGACACCATTGCAAAACCCATCTACAACCCCATAAAAGAGAAAATGCAATAGACGATGGTGGTCTCCCAGTAGATGAAAGACAAACTAATCATGCGGTTGGCCACCCCGGTACTCATGACCGGGCCCGTTTGTCCTCCCTCTTCCTCTCCACTAGCAACATTGATGGTCTAAGCAATAGGGACTGGAGCAGAAGAGGAGCAGGTTGCTATGATGGATGCAGGGCCCCCTTTGGTAACTAGAAGAAAGAAAAAGAAGACTAACTCTCAACCAAGGGCAGAGCCAGAACTTGGGATGCCAAGCATCCAAGAAGTACAAATTGTTTCTTCTGACTTCCCAGAGCCGGACAAGGAGCCTAAGGATATCCCAAAGATCCCCCTCCCCATGATGAATTTGATGATTTATTTGGAACTGATGAATTTGGAAACTTGCAGGGGGATATCATAAAGTCAGCGGAAGAAATCGCCGCACAGGACGAACTCTCGGAGCCAGAGCCTGCACAAGAGCAGGAAGCCCTGGCAGAAGAAGAAAAGGGACAGGAACATGTGGATACCTCCAAAGTCCCAGAGATATAGATTACAAGGAATGAGGAGGGTAGGCAGAAGCAGGATGAGAAAATGGCATCGGTTGGGGAAACCAGACCCACGAGAACAACCGTGACCTTAACTGTCGTGCTCCAAATGCCACCTCTGAAAGTAACATTTGGGGAGGTAATTACAGTGGCCCAAATGATGAATCTTGGCTCGACACCTCCCCCACCTCTAGAGAATACACCAGTTGAGGGGATCATCCCAACAACAGAGGCTGATGAAGAATAACAACATGATAAGGAGAAGAACCCCGGGGAAGCAAATAATGATCCTAACATTGTCAAGGATACAGACACCGGGGATAAAGATATAAGAACCATCGGGTTAAGTATTGCTGGTGATCCCGAAGATATGAGGAAGGAGTCAGAAATGGCTCAGACCATCAAAGGGGTGCAACAAGATCCCAGGGAGAAGTTACGGGAATAGATTATGGCTGCAAAGCCACCCCTACCACCACAATGGTTGGTGGAGTATCACAAAAGAAAGGCCTCGGTGACCCCTAAGGCCAATCTCTCCTTGGTAGAGGTGATGGCGCAAATGTAGGACCCTCCCAAAACTAAGAAGGCCCAGACAGTCTATACTCTTCAGACTCGGTCGGGCGGAGATACAGTCGCGGTAATTGAAACACCTTCCCCAGATGTAGACAAAGCAACGACTAAGGCCGATGAGTACTCCATCACTGAGATATCACTGGGGAAGAGAGGGAAACAGGGTGAACTAGACCTATTCAAAGAAGAAACCAAGGCAGTGAAGGCTCATTATGAAAAAGAGGCCCAGAAATTCAGGGCGGAGAAAGAAAAGAATACAAATCTCATGGGGTTGCTGACGAAACTCGCACAGCCTCTTACTACCATTCCTCCGGGTGCCTCCGCATCTGACACACCGCTCCCTCAGAGTGACATAGATTCATTAAGGGTGATGAAAAGAAAAGCCCAGACAGTTGATGAGTGGGTTACAGAACAGGTGGGAAACATCTGGTGTTTCATAATATCCACACTCCCAAACTTGTATGCGGCCAACAATATTCTGCATCGGGCCAAAACTACTATCTCCATCTGGGAGGGAGATATTGAAAAATATGAAGTGTGGAAGGCCAAGATGGAAGAGCTCATTAGCATCAGAGAAGAAATTGTCTCCAAGGACAAAATTCTAGGAGAGGAGTCTTTTGACTTTGTCCAGACCCAGCACTCCAGACTTGACCTCACATTGGGGGTAATCAAGCAAGTGGTAGGGGCTATGAGTGACAAAGTCCAAGAAGTTCAATATTATTTCAATTTATACAAATTATTCATCTCGAAGGTCTCCAGAGCTGATCCCTTCAGCACTGAAACATGCACTCCAGAGGAATATGTCCTAGGGAAGTTTGACGAGCTAATGGAGCCTTGGTATGGATCCTCGGAGGGAATGGATGGAGCGAAAATGTCAAGACTCACCCGCATGGTACTTCAAAGTCTAGATGTGACCAAGATGGCCACGGAGTTCAAGGAAAATGTCATAGCTTTGGACGAGCAATTGGAGGTGGCCAAATACCACCGAGCCGGCCTTAAGGACATAGACAAAGATGGAATCGCCCAGCTCCTGCAGACCTTCAATGATACAAAGGAACAATAAAATCCTCCGGGCTCTGGAGATGATCATCAGGAGATGTATTTTTTCTTGTATTCATTTATTCTTTGGGGTGCGAGCCCCCGGGTCCTAGAGTCCCAGATCTAATATTATTTTTGAATTCTTTAAAGTGACCTGTGTCCCGGTTCCCAAAGCTGACCGATCACTTTCAAGGTAGTCAATAAAGGGTGTCAGAAAATAGGTAACTGCAACAAGGCACGTTGGCTTGACAAGAGAGTTCTGACAGATGGTCTTCCCAAGGCACCGCTTCAATTTTACACCTGCCGCATCGAAGACAACGAGGAGCCACTCTCCCATTTATGAGGCATGTAGCCTCTGTTAGAATAGTCCCAAAGGATAACTAAGAGGGGGGGTGAATCAGTTATCAGACAATCTTATTCTTTTCTATTATTAACTTCAGAATACAATAAATTAAATACACAATCAGATAACACAATAGACAACACTTCAATTTGGTTACGGGGAAACCAAATGGTAAAAAACCCAGTGGGAATTAGTACCCACAATGAACTATACTTGTTTATAGTAATCCCTGTTAGAAGATATTTCAAGCCTATTACGTGTTGTACTTTACAATGCAATAAGTATAGTGACCTGGTTAAGGGTCTGACCCTGTTAAGAGTCGTTTACAAATAACCCTATTAGGGATGAGGACTCACTTTCCAAAAGCTCACTGCTTCAATGGTGAAGGCTAAAACCTTCTGTAGAATAGATATACACTATATTTGATGATGAACTATAGAGTAGACCTGCTGTCTTGACCAGTTCCAATGTATTGTAATCTTCAACTGATTCTTCACATAAACCCTTGATGAATGAACCACAACTGATATTCTGCTTTGTACATTTTCTGTCTCCTTTCGTATCATTCACACTTAGCGTATCACAAATGACTTTCTATAAGTATCTTCCTCAAAGTAGAGGTCATGTCAGCTCTTGGAAATATTTTAAAAACATCTTTGTCAGCTTGACTAAGCACACAAATAATATTAAGTCCGTGCAACACAAACTGAACAGACATGACGCTTCACTAAGTCGGCTTCACCAAATCATCTCAAATAGCACGATCCTGATGTTACATGATAGGCATGTTTAACCAAACATAGTTAACTCATAACTAATCATGAATATACACACACATATCCTGAAGATAGGCGCAACTCAAGAAACACGTTAAATACACTGGCTTTGAACAGATACTCTTCCAGAACTGTAACTGTAACTGCTAATAACAAAATTACACAACTTGACTGAAAAATCATATCTGAGTCTGCGTGTATGAACATAACATACTAAACATGTATACAACCTGAATATATCCACACAAGGCTTGATATCATCATTCTGATAAGTACATGTAGAATTACTACTGTATATTTTATGTTGTCATCAAAGACAAACATACAATCAATCAACTGCATAGAAACAAATCTCCAACAACCTCAATCCCTGGGGGATCAGATTTCTTCTTTTCTCCTCTTGGCTCCCTTCTCGAGGCTGATTCTTCCACTCCTCTCTTCTTGTCTTATTCTTCTGACAAGTTAGACCTTTTTCGTCTCGAGGTCTTTTGTAGCGTGGCGCAGGTAGTACCGGCCACCAAAAATAGTATTATATTGTTAAGTGTAAAATAAGTTAGGTTAGTTTTAGGTTAAATCTTGTGTATAAATAATAAGTCTGACCTCATTCCAAGGGTCGGGAAAATTGATGATTTTGCAGTCCATAGCTAATAGCATTTCAATTTTCTTAGTCTTAGTTGCAAAGCTCAATGCTCCTTAGTTTCTAAGCTTTCAGTAGTTAAATGCTCCCCTGGAGCCACCATTGTAACATGCACTAGTGCTTGCTGGAGATATGTTAATGAAGAAGGAAGGATTCTATCAATGACGTTATTAGCATTCTGATCTCTGGGTTAACTATATTTTATGCTTTATGTTCTTATGTCCTTTTCTCTAATACTTCAAGTAGATTAATGACCTCATTTTCCTTTGCTATTGATTAAATATGAGCTGATGGTTCTGTATTTCTTCAGTATTTAGTGTAGCATGTCAGAGCATTGTCGAAGTTTTGAATGTTTAGTATAACTATAGGTAGATGCAATATCTCCAACTCTGCAATATCTTTTGAAGTTTATTTGGTTAAGTTAATGAACACTTGCAGGAAACCCCACTCACTTAAATCCCTAGAGAAGACGAGCCAAGATACCCAGCTATCCCCCTGAATAAAATAGTCACATTCCCAACTAAGCTCCCGCACTGTCGAGACCCGACTCTCATGTGCTTGAAGGCCCAGGGAATCTCATTTCCCTCGATAACCTTTACAGGTGAAGTTGGCCGGTACCCTGGTACCCGGTGATAACTTACATCTGTTGGCGGACCCGGTCACAAAGTCCCGTCAACAGAATCCATATTTATAACCCTTCGATAACCATAGTTTCCAAAATGGTATATCAGTTAACCACTATTTGGGATAACAATTTCTAAATTATTATAATAATAAAGTATTATTATAATAATATGGCTTTATTATTAATTAATAACATATAGTTATTAATTAACATTAATTAACTAACAAATATGCACTCAAGTGATAAAACCTGCCTTCACTACTGGTAATGCCCGATCAACCTAGTTAGCCACTGCATTGCCAAAAATAGTAACTGGCCCCAGAATGACTTACTATAAATAGTAAGTCCAAACTTACTAAAAATGGCCAATCTGTCCATTGAGACCCCCAAAATATATTGTCAACTCATGAGGGTCGCGATGATGAGCTGACCACAATCAGGCTCCCAGAACCTGCTAATTCGGGGACATCACAGTCCTCCCTCCCTGAAATTTTTTTTCCTCAAGCAATCGAGTATCTCATTAAAACCTCCACCAGGATCCCATAAGAAACATGTGATATCCCTGTTATCTCAGAACCAACTGTAAACCCATGACATCAGCAACACTAGTAACATAACCTGTATCATAACCCCAAGTGTCTGTGCTGATGAAGTGGAGATCTGGACATTACCAAGCGATGACTCAATAGGATAACTCATCATACCAAACTTTACTGACTCTCCCTAGTCATCCTGAAACCAATCCATCTTAGGTACATACCGTCTCTGCACCTGATGTAAATCCTAAACATGTGAGTCAAAAATGAGGTTGTAAACACTCAACACAGTATAGACTTGATCCCCAGAAGGATCATCATTGCCCTCATCCTCATGCTATTATGATGACTCCTCAATCTCATCTGTGTAAACCCACATGCCATGGTTCACTGCCCCTTTGGCCTCAGAGCATAAGTATGACCTTTAGAGAAAGGCCCCTTGCACCAAAAGCAAAGTTGTCTCCTCCCCATGTCCTCTCTGGAAACATCATCAAATCTTTCCATTGACCTCCCCTTGTCCTCAACAACTGGCAGGGACTCCTCATTAATAGGTGGAGAACTGGATGACTTCAGGGCACCCTTTCTCTGAGATGATGCCTCAAGATCCTGGTCCTTCTTTTTCGCCTCCTATAACGTGGGTGGGTCCAAAGACTTAACCCATCCACAGAGTGGCTCTGCTAACCCCTCCAAAAATAACATCACTCTCCCCCACTCTGATATATCATACACCATGATGGATATGCACTGAAACTCACTGATGAAGCCCTCTAGCCTAGCCGTCTGCCGCAACTGAGCCAATTCTCTGAAATAAACCCATGGGTTTTTTCTATCGAAGCGCTCGATCAACTTGTCTACAAACTCCTGATAGTTAGTAATCTGGTCATGATGTAGCAATCTCAATCCATGGTACCACTATTCATGTGCAGTCCCATCTAAATGCAAAACTGCAAATCAATGATGTCCACCTTAGTCACCGAACGCAAGGTGAGGTAGGTGTCGAGCTTGTGGATCCAAGATTTAGTAGTGACCCTGCCGCTGCCATCAAAATGTGCTAGCATCATCTTGCTAGCCACCTGAATTAAATCATTTTTCCCTATCCTCTGTCTATCCTGTGCTGGTCTTCCCCTTGAGTGCTCCCATTTCTATGTCAAATATCTATCAAAATTCAAATTTTGCTTCACGACTGGAGGAAGGGCATCCCATTCAGCATAGTGTATGATTATATCATCAATAAAAGGGATATTTTCAGCATCAACACTGGCTGCATCAATCTTTGGTCTCATAAATCTGGGCCCCTGGGGTAAGTACTGATCTCCCATGTCACCTTCCCTATCTACTCTGTCATCTCTTCGGGCTCTATACTCATAATCTCTATGCCTGTTGTTAATCTGCGATCTATGTGATGTGACAAAAGCATCACGTGACCTCTCCCTACTCTGGTCCCTCAAAATTATGATCTATCTCAATGGGTCAGAAAGCTCATGTAATACTTCAGCTACATGATGCTGGCCTACTGCTAGGTTCCTGAAGGTTTCCCTAGCCTCCCTGTCTATATCTACTTCAGCAGCAGCTGCGGGTCTTGCAGAACCTATTGAACCGCCTAGATTATTATCATCACCACCAAGTACTGTGCCAAACTTAATATTTGCATCTTCATTTGGTTGGGGTGACTGTCCTCTCCTATAGTAATACCTACCGGGAATAAATTTCCTATCCTCTGCCATGATTCAATTCCCAAATAATAATAATAAAAATGAACCTCGATTTCCCTACAGGCTGGCAGGGAACTACTCTGATACCACTGTAATGAGCCTGACCTGGCTCTTCTATAGCTCGGTAATACTTTAAAGCATAAATAATAACTTTGTCAAAACAGATTACTTAGTTTTATTAAACATTCATAATATACTTATTAATTTGCTGACATAATTGACCCAACATATTATTCATTGGGGAAATGCCTGGAAAATACATACACCAATTTATTTAATTTAAACAATGAAGAGAGGGAACCTGGCTTGCACGTGTAATTGACCTTTGTTGTTGGTGGTCAGCCCTTCACCCGCACCCGCACCCGCAAGGAGAATGCAGTTGTCTCCCATGCGAAATCTTGTAAATGGTCATGCAGTTGGCAGCTATTGCCACGTCCACTCCTACAGCCCGCGTTGTTATCCTCTAGCACTGTGATTCCTCCATGCGCTACCTATAAACCACCTTCCAGCCACGCCCAGCTAAGTCTACTCACGCTGTTTGAAGGATCACGCATTTTTAACTCAACCCGTGATTTCCAACTAAGTGGGGATTAGAATCATGTTGCCATCAGTATTTATAAAAGGGTTGCAAAACACTTGATTTACCAGTAGCAATAAGAATGTTAAAAGGAATTCCACCTCTAACCACCCGCATCTGGCATACAACACTCCATCTATAACTTATTTTGATAAATGCAATGATATTGAACTCTTGTGCAGGCCCCAGTTCAACTTTGATTCTTTTTCCAGAATTACTTCTTCTTCCAGCAACATGTAGACAGTAGGAAAGAAGAAAGCGATTGGTTATACTTCAGCTACCAATAACATATTAGCTTCAAAAGAATCATTCTTCTATAAACTAATTTGACCCTTATACTTCAGCAAGGGCACTGACTTCAGAGTAGCCAAGAATAATTCCCAAGACCAATTTTAATATAAAATATTCGATGATCCACTCTAAGAATGAATCCATATTTATAACCCTTCGGTAGCCATAGTTTCCATAATGATATATCAGTTAACCATTCTCTGGGATAGAAACTTCTAAATTATTATAATAATATGGCTTTATTATTAATTAATAACATATAGTTATTAATTAACATTAATTAATTAACAAATATGCACTCAAGTGATAAAACCTGCATTCATTACTGGTAATGCCTGATCAACCTGGTCACCCACTGCATTGCCAAAACATACTATCAACTCACGAGGGTCGCAATGATGAGATGACCACAATTAGGCTCCCAAAACCTGCTAATTCAGGGACATCACATTCTTAAATAATGCAATATCGATATTTTTAATCATTTTATCTTTTCTTTGATTTGATAGATGGGAACATAATTTCCCTTCTATTTTGATATGCCCATTTGAATTGATAGATGTGAACGCAATTTCCCTTCTATTTTGATAATGCCCATTTGAATTAAAAGAATCAAATGTGAGCATGAAACATTCTAGATTTCCTTATCGAATATAAGTTCTTTCTTTAGAGTTTGCCCCCATCAACATATTATAACTCCACATGTTGAATACACGTTAGTAAGATGATGTACATGTCAAATTTTTTGCTTCTAGATTTGATTGTTTTTTACACTTCTTGCACTCTCTCTCATCCTGATGATGGATCACGGAGTGTGATCTGAAACGTTGATGCTAAAAAAACTTACACAATCAAATCCAGAAGCAAAAAATTTGATTTAGATGGATTGTGGAAATCTAATAATGTTGATTGATGTACATGTGTCAATAGATAAAAAAAAATTTCAATGATATAGTAGATGTGTCATCGCGAGTTAAATTTGTTGTTAAAGCAATTTAAATTACCTGTCAAGTTAATTTTATAAGAAGTTGTTGAGCTTGCCTCCGACTATAAAATGTAATCCATTTTAATGTGCAGCTTGTTTTAGCATGTGGTATGTTTTATTTGCTAAAAGCAGGGAAGCTTAACCTATGTTTATCCTACACTTACAAAAATCATTTCTTCCCAAAATTTCCACATATCTCTCTCTCAAATATAATTGGTCTTAGTGTTTATTATTTGGGAGATTTCAGATAAGTAGAATTCCGGGCAGTGGCAACCAAATGTTCTCTGCTAAATGTTGAGCTCATTCAGAAATAAGCAAAAGCTTCTCACATAGAGACGATGAAGATGCTCAATGTCAGGAAGGTGAGGAGTCATTGAGGAACAAGAAGCCCTAGTATTTTATGTTTTCTCTCTCTATTTTGACTACATGTTTAAAACCCAGATACTTTTGTTGAGGTCTTGCCCTGTAATATATCCTCCAATTATTTAAGATTGAATTGCTTTGATTAATTTATTTAGGTGGACAAGAAGCAGCTGGGCATTTTTTAAAGAGCCTCCACGATCAGAAATGGAGGGAGCTACACATAAATATATTTCTCAGCATCCTGTTGCTATCTATGATTGGGGACCATAAACAGGGCTTGTCCACAGATGTAATGGCAGCCACTTAGACAACATGAAAAGTTTGTATATAAATAATTCGCAAAGGATGTATAACTGTAAATATTAAATTGGTTTCTAAAAGATAGTTAATATTTATTGTGAACTTGGAGAGCACTGTAAGAATTTTGATAGAATTAAGCATTATAACTGCATTGGGATGCAATTTTGTGTCCTTGCATGAATAAAGATGAAGAAAAATGCTTGACTAAACAATGGTATCATGCTCTGCTATCTAGTAATAATTTACCCGAATGAGGGCTTTTATACAAACAATTAATGTATAGCACAAGGAATTACTATGGCTGATGATTAGCTTCTCATCGTCCATTCTTTTCAAATTTAGCATAGCCATAGCTAATCCATTCTTGTGCATTAAGAAATAGTTAAAACTTTGATACACCGACATCTTCTGCCTATACATTATGTGTTTGTGCTTTAATTGTATGTTCATTGACTTGTGCCTGAGCTAGCTTCTTTCTCTACATTTAAAAAAGTATATTTCAAGGGAATGACAATTATGACAAATAAAAAAGTACTATTTAGTGAGTAGGAAACTACATTAACACACATATTCCTCAAGATAGCTAAAATTAAATTTGGGACTATGAAATCCATTTTTTCTTATAACTTTTGATAGCATTTCTGTAGGATGCACAATTTAATATCTCTATATTTAGTTGTTGATAAAAAAATGAAGTCTTGGAAAGCTTTTCTGTCTTGGTTTTTAGCTCATAGTTGATGGAAGGATACAGTGGCATTCATGGGAAGGCAACCCAAAGTAATGTTGCTTATTGTTTCTATTTGAAATTAGAATAGTTAATACAATAGTCATAAATGTAAATCATAGATACTCATATTAAAAACTGGTATTGACATAGGAAACATATGCACAATTTTAAAACATACCATTGTGTTATATAGTAGCTACAAGGGATGGTGAATTTAATTAACCTTGTATGACAGTTAGTTGACACATCGCTGCCAATTGAATTGAAGAAAAGTATTGTTAGTTCTTTTTTTGTTGATCTTGGTATACCTGCGGCTCAGGTATGTTCCTCTATAAACTCATGCACTGATTCAACAAGAAGAAGAAGCAACTTTCAACAAGGTCCTAAAACCTTCTACACTTTGAGTTCCACAAATTCAGGTGGGTATTACCCATCTTCTACCTTTCAAACTATAACAACTTTATAAGTAGGTAGGAATGGTGGATATAGTATAAAACCAGTAGATTGTAATAGTTTTTATAAAATTGGATGAGAACCACAAATCTAACATATCAGACAGTGCCCAATTCAATGGGTATCGAGTCACTTTAAATGCAAAGACTCTTAACAACAACATTCATCAAATGTAAATCCTGCAAATGATCACTGAACTTGACTATGCCTTACATAATTCACACTTCCTAGAAGCATATGTAATCATCCAATTCATTTCAATGCTTTACTCACTGAAATTGTTTTAAGGATGTTTAATTCTCTCTGAAAGAAACCCTAAAGCAATTAAACCCTCTACCTTACAGACTGATGGATTAAAAGTCCTTAATAACCAACCCAAATGAGTACAAAAGACCAAACTGAAGACATTATAATTCAATAAGAATTCACAAAATGCAAGGAAATATAGACAAATATTACTGGTAAAACATCTAAACATTAAAAATTAGAGCCAAAAGACCACTGATAGTCTTAATTTAACATACAGAGCTTACAAGCCTTGTTGTGGCATAAAATTCCATCTTTTCTAAATGGTCTTGAATATTCTTTTATAGGAACAAGAATGCTACAAGCTTCAGACCATTTTAGGGCTAGAGATTACAACCATTCATGTCAAGCATTTAATTCTGATTGTCAAATTGAAACCCTATCTCTCTTCATTTTGTGCAATTCTGATATGGTCTAGAAACTAGTCGCCATAGTCCATAGATGTGAGCGCAGTACCCTGATATCAAAGAATTTCCAACTATGACTCTGAAAGTAGCTCGCATAAATGCAGAAATGAGCAGGCACCGCTAAATGCATTCATCCTCTAATATAAACCCTTTTATATCAAGTCTGGACAAATACATCTTGACATATCAGATTTCTATTCCTCTGGTTTTCAACAGCTATTTAAAATCGATCCATAAGATTAGATAGCAACATTTATGGCTCTGAGACAAAATATCAGCCGGCCGCCATGAAACCCTTCTGAGAAACATTTAAATATTTGAATTTAAGTTTATAACGGCTACAGGTGGCACAAAAATCAGATTGGACGCTCGAGATTGAACCTCTGTTAAACTTTAAAACATAGTCACTGATCTTTTTAGGTTACCCGAGCTCAGAATCAGTTCCGCCATGCCTCGCGTAGGTGTGATGGCTTAAAGAGTAGATGTCAAGAAACTTTTCATTAAGCCAATACGCCTACCGCACGATCAATTCTAACTTATCTGCCCTTTATCTTTTCCTTACTCTGTCCCCACGATCACAGGAGAACAGGTGTCGATCGGGCGTAATACCTTAATGGATAGATGTTGTGAACCTTGTGATTAAGGCATTATACCAGCCACAAGATCTTATCAAACTTTCCTGCACTTTAATTCATCCTTTGTCTTCGGCCTTTAACCAATCTTTAACTAGCCTTTAACCCTGACTTTATCTGGAGATCACACGACTGTGTAATCTCTAAGTCGCGAGAACATTTCACTAACTCTGGGTATGTTGGGATATTACACGGAATCCATCAGATCTTCTCTTTAATCAATGGTCCAGATCATATCCGTGCAACAAACCTGTCTGACTAACTTTACTCTAACTATCTTGACCATGATCTATCCAGAGATTCAGTGACTGAGATAAATTTAAGTCGCGATATGAAAAGCTAACCCCAAAGTTTATTCTGAGATTACGAGATAACCACAAGATCTCCATTTCATCAATGACCAGTGCCAAGTCTCAAAATATATCTATACTTGACCATTTCTTTGCGAGATTAAGCGTGAACCACACGATCAACACTGCATCTACAAATTAGGTCTGATCTTGAGAGCCTTAACTTAACCTCAAGTGTATCACGAGATTCAGCGACCAAAGTAAAACCGTGAACCCTACCTTGACCTTGGGTCTATCTAGAGATTGTGTGACTAACTAAGTCACAAAGTTAGGAAAAGAAACTCTTGACTCAAGGTTTAATCAGAGATTTCACGCAAGCCACACGATCAGAACAAGATCCACGATTTGTGGTAAGTCTCGAAACAGAAAAAGAAAATTCCAAATCATCTGGAGACTAAGAGACTAAAACCCACGCCAAGTTGCTAGAAGGAAAGGAATATTTGGTCTTGGTTATGCGACTAAGAGATAAGAAAAAATGCACATGGGAAAATCTAACTTAAGAGACTCAAAAAGTAACTCAAAATTAAAACAAGTCCATGAAGGGTTTAGGCTTTTTTGCTCAACGGCTAGAAAATTTGAAATTAGGGCTTGGGGACAGAGCAAGAAATAAGAGAATTTTCATGAATTAGGAAGATTTCTTGCAGATTTTTAGCAGTGATAACATAGGCTCTGACTAGGTAAGGTTGAAAGCAAGATCAACACTAGAAACTCAACACTCTAGGAAGAGCAGACCAACTCAAAAAATGAAAGCCACAATAGACAAGCCTAAATAGGAGAAAAAAAAGAAGAAAAATATTTACAAATATATAAAACAGTGTGCATGATCAAAAACTCAAGAAAATAATGGCTTTAAGAACTGCCCATGCACAGGAAGATCCTGTATCTCACTAGTAGGACTTTGCAGGAAGTAGGAATCTTTTCCATGTAACTCATGCACAACAAATGGTCCTAACCATAAGGACTCAAAATTTCCATGTTTCCCCTTATCCTCAATCCTTGCATTCCATTGGAGCACCATGTCATTCACCTATAATTTTCTTTTTGATGCTCTCTTATCAAATAAATACTTAGACTTTTGTTGGATCTTCTGATTCTGTAATTTTTCTTCATTTCTAATCTCATCTATTTGTACCAACTGCAACATTTTGTTCTGCATTGGCTCAGTTACTTCTATGTCCCCATCTTGGATGAATTTGTAGATTTCTAACAAATTGTTTAATGGCAACGTAACTTGTGTTCCATAAACCAACTCAAAAAAGAGATACTCCTATAGCTCTTTTCATTGTTACCCTCTCAGCCCACAAAGCCAACTTAAGCTTTGAATTCCAAGCCTTCTTATTCCTTTCTAGCATTCTTTTTACAATCTTCATGATGCTCTTATTGCAAGATTCTGCTTGCTCATTTGCCTATGGATGATATGGTGAAGAATAGGAGATCAAAATACCATACTGAGCACAAAATTCTACGAATTCTTCATACCTAAAGCACATAGCATTATCCATTACTAGCTTACTGGGAACACCAAACCTAGTCAAGATATTGTCTGTTAGAAAATCAATGACTACCTTGTTGGTTGCTCTCTTGGTTGGTGTAGCCTCAACCCACTTTGTAAAATAGTCTGTGGAACAAGGATCCAACCATGACCCCCACTAGACTTCTTTGAAAATTCACCAATAAAATCAATGCCCCATTGGGAAAAAGGGACTTCCTCTGAAATTGGATTCAAAGGAAAATCCCCTGCATACACTAACTTCTTTGAAAATATTTGACAAGCCCCACACTTCTGCACAAACTATTGAGTATCCTTGAACAAACAAGGCCAATAATAACCAACTCTAAGTATCTTGTGTGCAATTTTATTTGCTGAGTAGTGGCCTCCACAAACACCACTATGTATCTCTGTTAATACCTTCTCAGACTGAGTCTTATCAATACAAAAATAAAAATAAAAATTCCATCTCTGTTTTTCCAATATAAGTCTCCCTATATTAGTGCATACTTCTGAATCTTAAGTCTGAGAGCCCTTCTTTGATTCTCTATCATATCCTCAGAACATTTATTATTCTTTAAAAATTAAACAATATTAGCATACCATGGTTGCATCTCAATGCTAGTTGGCATTTCATTTGCTTGCACATTGTTTACTTGGGTAAGCTCCATGTTTGAATCTGTTATGAGCTTTGCAAGTCCCAAGCCTCTAACTAATTTGGTAATATGGATCTCTAGATCAAATTCTTGTATTATATTGATCCATCTGCACCTCTTGCCAGTGACCTCACTTTGAGAAAAAATATCTTTGACTACATCATGAGGCACATAGGAAACCACCTTAGCACATATTAAATAAGGCCTAAAAGCCTTGACTGCCTTAACTAAGGCATAAGCTTGCTTCTCCATAATTTCATAATTCAACTTAGTTGCTTGCAAGGATTTGCTAAAAAATGCAATTGGATGCTCAAATCCCTCCTTGTCCTTTTGTAACAACACTAAAACAATGGTATGGAATGAAGCAAATGACAAAATAGAAAAAGGCAACTCATAATTAGGAGATTTCAAAACTAGTGCTTCCTGAATAGCGAATTTAATTTTCTCAAAATCTTGTTGAGCTTCTGGACTCCAAGCATATTTAACATCTTTCTTTAACAACTTGGTAATAGGTTTTATGATCTCTGCAAAATTAACAATAAACCTTCTTACAAAATTTATTTTACCCAAGAAATATTGGACACCTTTGATGTTCTTGGGAGGAGTCAACATATTAATAGCTTCAATCCTCTCTGGATCTATTCTCACTCCTTCCTTGGACACTATATGCCCTAGTAACTTTCCCTCTAAAACAACAAAATGACACTTCTTTGGATTAAGAGAGACTCCAAACTCCAAAGCCTTACCAAATATCTTTTCAAGCTGCCTGCAATGGTCCTTAGCCCTTTTTGAATATGCAGTAAGATCGTCTTGATAGACAACCATAATTATATTTATGAATTCCTTGAAAGTGACATACATTTCTCTCTGAAAAGTGGCCCCTGCATTCATGAGACCAAACGACATTCTAACATAAACATAAGCTCCCCAAGGGTAGCAAAGTATGTCTTGAATTGCTCTGACTCCTTGACTAAAACCTGATTGTAACCAGAAAATCCATCCATCATAGATAGAAGGTCACACCCTGTAACTCTTTGTGGAATTGCCTCCATATTAGGCAAAGAATAATTATGTTTAAGTGATGCCACATTAAGGTTTGTGAAGTCAACACAAATCCTGATATCTCCATTCTTTTTTCTTACAGACACAAGATTTGATACCCATGATGAATGTCTGATTGGTTTTATTATCTGGGCATCCCTGAGTTTCATCAATTCTTCCTGCATCTTCGATGATAGCAAAGGATTGATAGGTCTCTATTTTTGTCTAAAAGGTTTTACTTTAGGCTTTATAAGAATTTCATGCTGAAATAGATCCTCCCTGTATGCCTTAAGATCTTCATAAGACCAAGCAAAAACATTCTTGTACATCTTTAATAAGCTGATCAAATTTTCTCTGATGTTGGGGGCTAAATTATTTCCTATGTATAACATTTTAGGGATAGTCTCTGACCCTAAATTCACTTCTTGAACACTATCCATTTTGACATCAGAGCTCTTAACAAAATGATCATCATTGTCACTGAAAATCCCCTCTAGTTGAATCAAATCCTTAGGTATAACATTTGTTGGCAACTGAACAACTTCAGTCCCAAAAATAGTTTGCTTGTTATCTATGGTTTCAACTAAAGCATTGCAATCAATTTTCTGACTTTCATAATCATCCAAGCATTGAATTAACCGGAGAATATAGTTGTCATCTTCAAAAACTTGCCAACTGTATACATTATTAGGAATTGTCAGCCTGATCTTGGTTTCAATAGTAGAGATCCCAACCAAAGTCATATCATTATTCGTTATGGCTACATTTGCTAAGAAATCAACCATAGCATTCTTAGATCTCTCTATCCATTCTATTTGGAAATAATCAAAGAACTCAATCTTATCCCATACTGCATGTTTGTACAATTTTAATCTATCATTTTTAGCAGCATATAGGGATTTAATTTGGGAAACAACTAATTCAGAGTCCCCAAACACTCTTAACAATTTTATGTCATGTTTTATAACAACCTCTAAGCCCAATAACAATGCCTCATATTCTGCAGTATTATTTGTGCATTGAAAAGCTAAGAGGAATGAATATTTAAATGTAATACCTGATGGAGATATAAAAACAATACCAGCTCTTGATCCTTCCTTGGATCATGCACCATCAAAGTACATCTTCCATATCTCATTTGGGTGTGATTGTGACTCCTTCACAATTGGGTCCTGGTTTTCAAATTTAGAGCCATCTTGCTCCATTCTAAAACTTTCCATATCAACATCAAAATAATAATTGATATCCTTACACTAGTACATTTCACCTAGTTTTTCTACCAAATTTTTTGACCATGAAACAAAAATATTTTGGTTGGTCGGATTATAGAAGGAAAAATTTCATTTTTTTAAAATCCATGCCCGTGTTAGTCGAAAGTTCGACCAATACCATGTATGTCAAAATTTTGACGAACACGGGTATAAATTTTTAACAAAAAGGAATTCATTTCTTCTTTCATTATCATCACGACAAAATTTTTCAAGGGGCAGCGCGTGAAACCACATCGTCCAGGGTGGATTCAATTTGATCTTCGAGCTTGAAACCACATGAGCCATTTCAAATTCGGCACTATGTATAGGGGCTGCAGTTTTTATCTGGACTTGGGCCTTTGATCTTCGAGCTTTGTTTTGGAAACTTGGCTTTTCCTCTCCTTATCAAATAGAAGCTCATTGAGGTAGGGATTGTGTTATC
>MU224083.1:1846650-1864800 GCA_018584345.1 Thuja plicata
TTAAAGACATTCAGCATAAATTTATTTTATAAATGTCTCCGCTTCATGTTAATGTGTTGTCTCATATGTGGAAAGGTTACCCAGTAATGACTGGGCACAATGCATCACATTTTAGAAAGAATGCTGCTTTTTGTTTTTGAGGAAAACTCCCTCTATATCATTGCAACTGCTTCTGGATTAGTGTTGGAGTTTTTTCCATCAATATTTTTGATCACACTCTATGATTCATAATCAGGATGATACTAGAGAGCTCAAGGAGATCAAAATATTTCGAGGCAACTTATTCAAGACTACCTTCTCATGCTGATAGAATTTATTAAAAAACTATTTATGAATTGCATTGGAAATTGATAACTTTATTTTCAAACTTGTGTTAGTGGCCTTGTTTTGCTAGCTTTCTAATTTTTTTGTACATACTAGAAGGTTTGCTTGAACTTATCAAACCAACATTACATTAACTATCATCCAAAAAAGCGTTTTAAAAAAATAGAATTCATCAAATTAGAGTGTCACCCATGTTCAAAACCAAGATAAAATCCAATGAATGTGCATTCAAATAAAGATCCAACTAGTGTATCGAAAAGGTAGGTAAATAAATCCACAAAAATCAAATCTTACTAGAAATTTTTTAATACTTTTTAATACACATTTTTTTTAAAAAAAATTTAGTATTGGTCAAAATTTTGACCTTTGAACAAAACTAATTTCGACCACAATGCCATACATTCGACCAATAGTATGGTCAAAATTGAGACCATTGCACTAAAAAAATTGACGACAATGCTATACAATCGACAATAATTTCTACAATAGTTGGTGGATAACTCGACTAGTCATATGGTTGCAATTTCGACCATTGGACCAAAAAAATCGACGGTGATTCTTCTAGTTTCAAGCGATTGCTACAGTCGAAATTGAGACCAATACTATGGTGAAAATTGCGACCAGTAAGAAATATGTAAAAAATTTTATGAAAAAAGAGCGACGAAAGTTTTAGTCGTGGATTCGACCAAATATTGTCAAAAATTTGACTAATTCTCGTCGAAATTTAAGGTAATATTTACTAGTGTTATGATTCCTCCTTTCAATTATCACTGGAGCACTTGGTTCCCTATACAATTTAACATCACTTCCATTTATAGGGATAGTAGCATATGACAGGTCCAATTTCAAATGTCCTCCAACTGTTGATGCCCACTATCTAGACAGTAACATACCATAATGTGGTGGTGTATCAACCACAACCACACCCATTTTAAAAGTAACCTTAGGAAAAAAAAAATCTTCACTTCAATTCCCTTTAAGGTTCCAACCACAGGTACCTCTCGATTGTCCATAGAAAAAAAACCTTCCAGAAGATGTGTCAACTTTTAAGCCCAATTCCTTCATAACACAATATGGCATCACATTTGTTGCTGCATCAGAATATATCATACAATTTATTATCAATTGGTCATTCACCATCAATGTGACACAAAAAAAATCAACCTGAGATGGCTCGTGATTAATAATGTTCCCTACATATATTTTACGAGTCTCCTACTCCCCATCAACTCCTTTTTTCTTGATAGTCTTTGTGGTAGGGACAACATCATCTATTATATCATTGAGCAAAGATAAAGTTGCTTGTCTATGCTCCTTGTTCTTTATAATCTCAAGTAAAGGTACTGACACCTTCATCTGAGATAGAGTATGTTTCATGTCAAAAGTAGGAAAAATTAAAACATCTCCACTAGAAACCTTACCCTTGTTTTCTTTGGATTTTTCTATTCCTTGAACAACAATAGGAGTATCTCATCTTTTCACTTGAATCCTATCCTTATTTTGGATTGGGGGTTCATTATAACTTTGCTTTATAAACAATGAACCAAGCCTTCCTTGATCCTTATCCACTTTTCTATTTCTTAAATTATAAGCACTCCTAGCTTGATCAATTGCAGCGACAACGAGAGATCTCACTTCTTTATCACTACATCTTCGTAGTTGCGCATGTTCATCCTTTGAATTAGCAAAATTTATGGTATAATTATCTCTACTCTCCTCTTGAGGGTAGGTCAGGAATATATTGACTTTAGGTACCTCCTCCTCTTGATCACTCTGATCATCTTCATTCTCCACAGACCCTACCAAATCTTGGACAACTGCACATTCAAGAGGAGAATGTGGTATATTGTAGGGAACACACCAAGAAATATTCTCTATATTATGTACATTATTTCTGTTTAACGGATCAGGAGTACCTTTATTACTTGGCCCCTCTAATAGAGGTTTACCATCCTTCCAATTTGTTTTATAAGGCATGTCCTGCAATCTGTAAGGCTTCTCAAACCTCTGATTTTGTTGTCTGTTACTCTAAAAGCCTCTCTCATTTTTATCTACCTTAGTAGTTAGGTCCTTGATTGCAGAGACTAGTTTATCAACCTTATCATTTTTATTGTCTTCCTTGGGAAACCTACTAGATTAACTCTTAGAGTGTTTCCATAACCTACCATCATCTCTTTTCCCAAGTTTACCTGATGCCCTTTTATTACTTTCAATGTTTACTGCCATCTTGAAAGCATCCCTTAATGTACAAGAGTTCTTATCCCTCACAAGATAGGCAATCTTACTATCTAAGGCATTGCAATATGTGGTAAGACATACATTTTCATCTAACCTCAGCACTTGGAATAATTTATGCATGGCCTTCTAGAATCTTCTATTGAATTCAAATACAGTTTCATTCTGACACTTCTTGATGTTGTTGAATTCATTCAACATATAGCCATAATTTACCTGATTACCATATTGTTCCTTGAAGCATTGTGTAAATTCTTTCCATGAACTGATGCTCCCATTTGCAAGGCCATGATACCAATATCTGGCATCTTCAATTAAGGATTGTACAAATAATTTCATAACAATATCCTCATGCTCAATTTCATAGTCATTCATCTTGTCAATGAAAGATTTTAGGTGCTCTTCACCAGTTATTACATTATTTCCACTAAATTTAGGGAGTTTGTCCCTTATTTCATTGGAATGACATTTGGCTAGCCTAGAATACCATCTAAATATAATTGTCTATATGTCTCCAAATGCATGGATCTCCTCTGAAAACCAGGTCCCTAGTTTTGGCCACTTGTACCAATACCCTAGGCCTGATTTCCAGTATCCTAAAGTGAACTAGATCCCATGGTATTAGTATTAGTATTTTTTTCTTGCACCTTAGGACCTAATCCACTAATACTCTGAGTATTAGTAGTAGTATTAAATGCCTTTTGATTTGTAATAGACTGAAGGAAAGCAATTTTCTTCTTCATTTTTGCAGTAACAACATCTAATTCAGCCTTTTCCAATTGTTTGGCAATATCATATTTTACTTTTCTATCTCTTTCTAGCTTTACGTCTAGTAAAGACATAGCCTGAGATACCTCTACTGTAGGTTTGGTCTCACCAATGTGTACACCAGCAACCTTCTGTTTACCTTTGTCTAATTTAGGGTTACTTGCACTGTTAGAAGGAGGATCTTGTAAAGGAGCCTTAGACCTGAAGACCTTTCATTTTCCCAATCAATGATTTGTCTGATCACAGGGTCTTCCTCCATCTGTCTTCTATTTTAATGTCTCTCCCTCTCTTGACACTCCTTTATTTTAGCATCCACATCACCAAAGACCCTTATAGTTGTGACCCACACCTTTATTCATCAATTTAAGTTGTGCCAATTGTCTCTAGAAGTCTTCATTCTCAATCAAAGCTGACATAGCCTAATTCTCCTTTTCCTTTTCTAACATTTTCCTTAGAATCATTTGTTCTTGTATTGCTCTTCTCAAGGCATCATTACTACCAAAAATTAGATCAGGATTAGGCAAACTAATATCATAATTTGTAGAATCTTCAATATTTATAAGGTCTACCTCTATTTGGTTTATAGCTTCCTCATAAGGATCATCTTGTAAAAATGGGTTATTTCTTGTATTTTGGGAAGAAGTTTTAATGTTTGAAACATCTTTAGGTCTAAAATCTCTATTGTTTCTCCTCTCACTATCCTTCCTATACTGAACCCGAGTCACAACCTTTTGTTGAGATATATATTCTTGGACACGAGTATCAAACATGTTGTCAAAAGTCCTTTGTGCTAAGTCTCCCCAGTAGAGTCTCAATTTCTCTTATTTCTTTTTCTTGTTGATCTTGGTATACCTGCGGCTCAGGTATGTTCCTCTATAAACCCATGCACTGATTCAACAAGAAGAAGAAGCAAATTTTGACAAGGTCCTAAAAGCTTCTACACTTTTAGTTCCACAAACTCATGTGGGTATTACCTATCTTCTACCTTTCAAACTATAACAACTTTATAAGAAGGTAGGAATGGTGGATATAGTATAAAACCAGTAGATTGTAACAGTTTTTATAAAATTGGATGAGAACCACAAATCTAACATATCAGACCAGTGCCCTATTCAGTGGGTATGGAGTCACTTTAAATGCAAAGACTCTTAACAACAATATTCATCAAATGTAAATCCTTCAAATGATCACTGAACTTGACTATGCCTTACATACTCAATTCACGCTTCCTAGAAGCATATGTAATCATCCAATTCATTTCAATCCTTTACTCACTGAAATTGTTTTAAGGATGTTTAATTCTATCTGAAAGAAACCCTAAAGCAATTAGACCCTTTGAATTATAGAGTGATGGATTGAAAGTCCTTAAAAACTAATCCAAATGAGTACAAGAGACCAAACTAGAGACATTACAATTCAATAAGAATACACAAAATGCAAGGAAATACAAACAAATATTATTGGTAAAACATCTAAACATGAAAAATCAGAGACAAAAGACCACTAATAGTCTTAATTTAACATGTAGAGCTTACAAGCCTTGTTGTGGCATAAAATCCCATCTCTATCTAAATGGTCTTGAATATTCTTTTATAGGAATAAGAGAGCTACAAGATTCAGACCATTTTAGGGTTAGGGTTTACAACCAATCATGTCAAGCATTTAATTCTGATTGTCAAGTTGAAACCCTATCTCTCTTCATTTTGTGCAATTCTAATCTGATCTGGAAACTAGCCGCCATAGTCCATAGATGTGAGTGCAGTACCCTGATATCGAAGAATTCCCAAGCATGACTCTGAAAGTAGCTCACATAAATGTATAAATGACCAGGCACCGCTAAATGCATTTATCCTCTAATATAAAACCTTTTTCTATCAATTCTGGACATAAATACATCTCGGCATATCATATTTCTATTCCTCTGGTCTTCAACAACTGTTCAAAATTGATCCATAAGATTAGATAGTAGCATTTATGGCTTTGAGAAAAAATATCATCTGACCGCCATGAAACCCTTCTGAGAAAGATTTAAATATTTGAATTTCAATTTATAATGGCTACAGGTGGCGCGAAAGTAAGATTGTATGGTCAAGATCGAACCTTTGTTAAACTTTAAAACATGGCCGCTGATCTTTTTAGGTTACCTAGGCTCAGAATCAGATCCAACACGTGTCATATAGGTGAGATGGCTTAAAGACTAGATGTCGAGCAACTTTTCATTAAGTCAATATGCCTACCGCACAATCTTTTCTAACTTATCTGCCCTTTATCTTTTCCTTACTCTGGCCCCATGATCACAGGAGAACAAGTATCGATCAAACTCTGATCTGATCAAACTTGCCTGTACTTTAATTCATCCTTTGTCTTCGGCCTTTAACCAATCTTTAACTAGTCTTTAACCCTGACTTTATCTGGAGATCACACGACTGTGCAATCTCTAAGTCATGAGAACATTTAACTAACTCTAGGTATGTTTGGAGATTACACGCAATCCATCAGATCTTCTCTTTAATCAATGGTCCAGATGATATCCGTGCAACAAACCTGTTTGACTAACTTGAATCCAAATATCCTGACCATGATCTATCCAGAGATTCAGTGACATAGATAAAATTTAAGTCGCGATATGAAAAGCTAACCCCAAAGTTTATTCTGAGATTACGAGATAACCACAAGATCTCAATTTCATCGACGACCTCTGCCAAATCTCAAAATATATCTATACTTGACCATTTCTTTGCAAGATTAAGTGCGAACCAAAAGATCAACATTGCATCTACAGATTAGGTCTAATCTTGAGAGCCTTAACTTAACCTCAGGCATATTACGAGATTCAGTGACCAAAGAAAAACCGCAAACCCTACCTTGACCTCGGGTCAATCTGGACATTGCGTGACTAACTGAGTCACAAAGTGGTGAAAAGAATCTCTTGAATCAAGGTTTAATCAGAGATTTCATGCAAGCCACATGATTAGAACAAGGATAGAACAAGATCTACGATCTGTGTTAAGTCTCAAAATAGAAAAGAACATTCCATATCATCTGGAGATTAAGAGACTAAAACCTGAGCCAAGTCACTAGAAGGAAAGGAATATTCGGTCTTGGTTATGCGACTAAGAGATAAGAAAAAATGCACATGGGAAAATCTAACTTAAGATACTCAAAAAGTAACTCAAAATTAAAACAATTCCATGAAGGTTTTAGGTTTTTTTCTCAACGACTAGAAAATTTGAAATTAGGGCTTGGGGACAGAGCAAGAAATAAGATAATTTTTAGGACTTAGGCAGATTTCTTGAAGATTTTTAGAAGTGATAACAAGTTAAACAAGACTTCCTCTCACTTTTTCTTAGTATGTCTCCTATCCGTGCTTTCTTATTTCTGAACCTCCATGTAAAATGTCACGAGTAGTTATTCATACTATTTTTCTTACGCATTTTCCTATGAACTAGAACCTCTAAGTTTTATTTTAAGACAACCATGTGTTGCTTCTAAAACCACAATTTGAAGGGGAATACGAGCCAAAGGGCCTTCCCAATTTTCTTGTGATGGATGGGGATTCCTCAATCCCCATACTAAGAACATGGTATGGTTCTTGTCAAATATTATTTGCATTCCTCTTCCAAACAACACATTTACCAAGTTCTTATGAATGCTAGGTAATATATGTGATGCATGTTTTAAGCACTCAACTATTGGACACAAGAACATTATCTACATGGAAAAAGTACTAATAAAAACTAATAATAACTAATATCAACTAATATCAATGGTTTAGCATAAATAAGAAATGTCTCTCTTGCAGATGAAATGACTGAACCAAAATAAAGTAAGTTTATTTAACATCTAGTTCTGCCTACCTTAGAGCCCAATGTTTGTGATACAATTTATGTGGTATGATTTTGACAATTGGATGCCTATATTAATGCCTTTCTTGATTACCATGGTACCTTGGATTATTTATATGTTAACCCCATGCAAAAATGACACCATTAATGAATTGGAAGAAAAAACTCATGCTAAATATGTGATGTGGCTTATCTTGAATCGACGATACGGAAGAAGGAAAATCCTCTATAGTATTCCCCTACTTAAATCAAACCTTTTATGAAATCATATATAATCAAGGAGTTGGTCTAATGTCGTCTATAACAATTCAATGGATTTGGGAAAACCCTCGCCTTTCACATTGGAACTGGGAGCTTTTAGGAATTTTCAAATTTACAATAGAAAGGGGGAATAAAATCATACAAGGGCGGTGACCTTAATCACATCGTCATTGCTGTCAGATTGAATTTATTGGTTGTTTACTGTAGAGATGAGAAGATCAATTAAATATTGGGCATGCATCCCCTGTTTCTCATGGTTCTCATTGACCAATTTCTGCATAAAAGCATCCTTTTTTTCCTACAACCCTTTCATGGTAGATATAAGACCCTGAAGATCAAGCCACTTGAGAAATGACAAGTAATTATCGACTGCAAATACACCACATAAATCAAAAGTTTGTTCTACTATCACATCCAACTTATGCCCTTATTCAAAATCTTCAAAATTATGATACAATTTTTATGCTGCAAATTTTGATATGATTTTATATATTTCTAAAATTTGATTCAATTTTGTTTATCCGTAATATTTGATTCAATTTTGTATATCTGTAAGATGCACGACGAGAGGGTGTCTGGAAAATTCGTACCTGAAAATGGTTTGGAAAAGTCATAAACAACAGTGGTTTTTGACAAATGGTATGCCACCTCATAAATGGTTTACTGCTGTCAGACAGGTTTGAGGTGAGATCCCCACTGATAATAGCCTATCGGCTAATACTTAATTTAGATGAATTATTGGTATTTAATATTGACATTAGTATGACTTATAATTATAATGGAAAGAAATGTAAATTTAAATGATTACATTTAATGCTAAAACTAGGAAATGTAATGAAATTGAAAATAATTTTGAATATAAAATGTCTCTTGATTTAGAATTATTTGTATTGAAAGAAATGTATTTGTAATGATTTAAAGAATTTAATTTTATAATGAAAAAAATATTAAATTTGAAATGGATCTTCATAAATAAAAAGTTAAATGAACAATAAGTGTTACAATCTATTTTACAATTTAAAATTTGTGTTGATTTTATAGGAATATACTATTGGAGTTGATGAAAACGCAACCCTACAGCTCCCAAGAATCACCTGCATGCAAACTGTATGCACCCTAAAATGGTCGCCTAGACTATGGGCCCCCATTCTTCAATTTATCAAATGTTCAGAATCAATTTATCAACTTCATGAATCAATGCTTTGGAATATTTTCAATTCAAATCAATTTCCTTGATCAAATCATAATTAATTCAATTATTTCATTATTTCTTAAGGTTTGATCATTTCATCAATAATCTTATTTAATTAAGAGAAAACATCCCTTTTAATTAAATGAAATAATCTTATTTAATTAAAATAAATCTTTTAATTAAATGATCTTATCTAATTTAATTAAAATCTCTCTTTTAATTAAATAATATTATCTTATTTAATTAAAAATCTCTATTTTAATTAAATAAAATAATCTTATTTAATTGAAAGAAAATCCTTCTTTAATTAAATAAAATCCCCACTTAAAACTCTCTTTTTGATGAAAAAAAGGAAATAAATCAAATAAAAAAATAAATAAAAACTCTTTTTTTCTACATCTTCCTAAGTGGTGGGCTTTTTTGTCTTTTAATCATAGCCCTTTGATCTTGCCTTTTGAAGATTTAAAGCACATGGATCAACCAAGATTTAATCTCCACCATTGCTTTATTTTCCTTTTTTTACCTTTTAATCTCCACCGTCCATTGCTCTTTATAAGGAAGCCTCTCCTTCTCATTTGCATAATAAAAAAAACACATGCATTCTTTAGTTTATTGTTATGTTGTAGGATTGGAGAGCAATTTTGGAGGAGAATTTGAGCACTTGAGCTTGGATATTGCAACTTCTCTCTTCTTGTCTTCTTTCATGTCCCATGACAATCCATTTAAATTAATTTTGCACTTGCACATTAGATTAGATTCATGTTTCCTTTCATAGATTAATCTTGCATTTGTATTTCCTTTCATAGAATAATCATGCATTGTTATCCTATAGATTAATTTCCTTTCTTGCATTGTTATCATATAGAATAACTTTCATTTGCATGCATACTTGATGATCATGGAGACTAGCATTCTTTTTTTTCCTCTTTGAATCTCTCATTTTATGGTGTACTTGCAGGGGCACAAACTAGGTCAATCCGAGGGCCTCCATTACAAACCCTTGCACTCCATGAATAAAGAACTATGGGCCGTTATTCGAGACCTCATTCTTGAGTAATCTTGAATATAATGACTCATAGAAGTGTGACACATTTTTAGCACACACAAACATGTCACAGAAAGAGAGAAGCAAAAGCTATGGAGGTAAAAAATAACAGATCAATGAAATATGAAATATATTGTGCAAATAATGGAGAAAAAAACTTGAATATAATAGCATCCTCAGATAATTAATAATTACAAAGAGATCAAACCTTATAAAGGTAATCAAAACCCTAAACGGGAAAAAGCTAGGTTGCATGATAATAATTAATAAAAGAATTAATTATTATATGCCTAAAGTTTAGCTCAAGTAAACTAGAGATAATAAGTGACTTAATAATTAAATCAAAATGATTTAATTAATAAATGAAATAACTTATTACTCTAACACCCCCCCTTAGGGTAAACTTAGGGAGAAGCTAAAAACCTAGAAACAACTACTGAAAGTAGTAAATGGGTCCCAACAACATGGCCTGATCAAGTACCCAAGTACAAGAAATCTCTGTAAAGAGGAGAAGAGGAGAAAACTCAGTGGGAAAAACCCCTCTACAAAAAGAGATGAAGCCTAGTGAAGGACTGAAGAAGCCTCCAAACTAGAGAATGTCTCAGAAAAAAAGGAACAAAGGAAGAACATGAAGAACACCACTGAAGCATGAAGATGCAAACACTGTCAAAGAATAATTGCTGGAACCTCCACTATAATAGAACATGATCATGTAGAGAACACTGTAATCTACATGAGTGCCCTCAAATGACACTACTTGAATCATGATGGAAAACAAAGGAAAACATCAGAACTCGAAGATACAGATGGCAAAAAACACCAAAGTCTGAAGACTTGATTAATCAAAGATAGAAGGATGCCTCCAAAATAGGAATGAGAGAGTGTCCATAAGGTAAATGGTCCATCTCACCGAAATACATAGGTACCCAGCCACTGCATCCTCCTAGTACATAGGAATAAATACTGAATACATAGCTCACTCTATCGAACCAAGGAAGTATTAGAACCAACATGAGATACCCCCTATAATGTTGAGTAGGGAGAGGCATGATAGGTACACTAAAATATAATTCTAAGAATAACTGCATGACGAAGAACCTGTAACATAGAATGTGTAGAAGAAAGTACAAATACATATAAAGGATGGTGTCATAGAAGTATCACTCTCTTGACACACATCATGAGGCTAATGTCATGGAAGGAATACTTACTTGACAAAAATAGATCAAACCCCCCATGACACTTTATAATATAGTGCGAGTACAAATAGGCACAATATGTGCATGATTCCAGGCATGCAACAAATGACACTTTATCTTAGTGTGTTTACAAAATAAATAAATGCTACAGAAATAGATGTCTACAATGCTCAGGAATGACATAAAGTTGTAGGAACATAAGTAACAACTAAAAATGAGTTATCTCATGCAAAAATGATCTCAGGACCTGAAACGTCCAAGATAATCACCAGATTGCAAAAATGTAAAAAAATAAATAAAATGTACCTAGAGTGGATTCTAGAAATGAGATCCATACCAAAAGAAAGAGCACAGAACCAACTTTCCAACGATATGCGGAAGTCAAAAAATGGAGCCCAGATGAGCAAGATATGGCTCCCAGAGTGCTAAAAGAAACCCTGACTTTGACTGAAAAAAACACATGCAAAATAGTAAAATCATAAAACCAAACCTGCAAAATTTGATCGAGCTCAGAATCATCTTTCCGACGATATCTTTTTTGGCCAAAAATTCCTCCATTTGCTCAAGATATGAGTAAAAAATTGAAGAGGGCTCAAAAACAAGAAGATCTCCAAGTGATCTCAGCTAAATCTGGCAATGCCGCTAAACATGGCGGGACTATCAAAACAGAGGTACCCAAAAAAATACTTTTTAAAAAAAAAAAAATTGTCACCTCGAAAAATGTGCCCAAAAAAGGGTCGTACAACATTTTTTTTTTGCCTCAGAATGCAACTGTTTCCAAATTGGACGTGCCTTATATGAAAATAGAGGTTTTTGAGTGCAACCATGAGGTTCATTTGAGCCCAATGTGCTCCATAAACAAACTCCCGCCAGATCCACAAAAATCTGAAATAGAAAACCTATTAAAAAATACAGATCTGAAGAACAATGTCAAATCTCTCATAAAGAAAACACGTGCATAAATATTTGGAGCTCTGATACCATACTGGATTTGATAAAAAATCAACCCTACAACTCCCAAGAATCACCTACATGCAAACCTATCACAAAAAGAGAGAAGCAAAAGCTATAGAGGCAAAAAAATAACAGATCCATGAAGGAGGAAACATATTGTGCAAACAATAGAGATAAAATCTCAATACAATAGCTCATCCTCAAATAATAAATAATTACAAAGAGATCAAACCTTATAAAGATGATCAAAACTCTATAAGGGAAAAACCTAAGTAGCATGATAATAATTTATAAAATAATTAATTATTATATGCCTAAAATTTAACTTAAGTAAACTAGAGATAATAAGTGACTTAATAATTAAATCAAAATGATTTGATTAATAAGTGAAAACTTATTACTCTAACCTATACATTTGTTCTTTGTTTAAGAATTTAAAATTTGAAATCTATACTTTTATGTTTAATTTGCTTGATTTGTCTAGGTTTCTATGTTTTTGATATGTGTTGGATGAACTCTATATATAATTGCTTTGTTAGAGTTGTTAATATGTGACAAGGGAGCATGTTATATTAATTGAAACCTACAAAAAAGTGTATGAATGATACAAACAACTACTATTAGTCATGTATATATTTATACAATATTTGTGTAAATCAAGATTTCTTTTAATGTACCAATTGTAATGTACAAATACAAATGATTCTTTGATATTTTTAAATGATTAGAAGATTCCTTTTATGCTTAAAGGAATGTATTTAATGATCACACAAAATTTTTGTTTATTCATTCCTAAATAAAAAGAATAAATATAAGAATCAACAAAATTTAAATTTCATGATTACAAAAATATCTCATAAAAGTTAAAATAACAATAAATAAACTGTATATAAAAATAAATAAAACAAAAAAATATAAAATAAAATAGATAAATAAATAGTATTAAAAACTAATTGTTTATACAATAATGTATTATTTTTAATATACTTATTTATTTATTAAAATACTTTTTTGTAAATAATAAAAAGATAACTAAACATCACATATGATTACTATGTTGCCCATAAACATAGGATAAAAAGGCCTCCATACCTAAGTAGTCTATATCCCTATCAGGACAACCTCTACCCATATCCAAGCAACCTTTATTCCTTTTCATGAACACTCCCACAACACAAATAGCTATAGGGTTAGCCTTGTATAGATAGGGAATCTACCCTGTGTTTTTAGAGATTGTCTTGTTGGAACCACCCTTACTATGTGGATTATTAGAGTAATAAGATATTTCACTTATTAATTAAATCATTTTGATTTAATTATTAAAGTCACTTATTATCTCTAGTTTACTTAAGCTAAACTTTAGGCATATAATAATTAATTCTTTTATTAATTATCATCATGCAACCTTGGTTTCTCCCTTTTTAAGGTTTTGATCACCTTTATAAGGTTTTGTCTCATTGTAATTATCATTCCCTCTCTGAATGAATGTTTCATCTTTCAAATCAATCTCTATCTTGTCTCTATTCTTTGCTTTGGTAACAGGTTAATTACATAAAATGGATCTTGGTGATAGAATTCTATGAATTCTAACATGGTATTAGAGCCTCGTTGTTGTAGCCCCTTCCTAAGTTTTTGAAAATTTTTTGGAGCTTTGAGGGTTTCAAGTTTTCATAATTTTTTGTGTGGATATGGGGGTGAGTTTTTTTCGGAGCACTTTGGGCACAAACTGACCTCACGATTGTGCTCAAAAGGCTCAAAACCCCTGTTTTTATATAGGGCATGCTCAATTTGGCCATAGTTGCAATTTGAGGCAAAAAAAAAATTGCAAGTAAGCCCTTTTGGGCACTTTTACGAGGCAAATTCAAAAAAAATTCAAAAAATAATTTTTGGTGATTTTTTTAAAAATTTTCAATGATTTTAAAATAACACTTCCGGTTAAAAAAAGTGGGAGGGGCAGTGTCACCCAGCAGCCACTGGCCCACCGTCGAGCGGCTCCTCTGCCAGCCACCACTAGCGGCTTCACCACCATCGACATCCCTGCCACCAACATCCATGCTTCGGTGCAGCCCCCAACGGGCGTTAACCCCACATTGCTGCTAACCCACGGTCACATGGATGACCCTGCCCTCTGCTGGCAAGCCCCCGGTGCACGCCATATGGCTAGGGGCCAGAACATTTATGCCTCAGGGGCTCTAAACTTATTATTTGAAGATTTTTTACCACTATTTGGTTTTTTGGCTCTAATTAGATAAAATAAAGGTTTTTTTTGGACTTCTATATATCATCGAAAAGATCTTTCTAAGCTCTATCCAAATCTGGAGGTTTCATAAAAAATAGTTATGTGTGTGTTTTCCCTTTTTACAAGTCAAAGAGAGGGATTCTTTTATGCATTTCTAAGCCTCCATAGTGTGCATACAGACTCCAATTTTTGCTCATGAACATGATTGGAAAGCTCTTGTTGAGCTCTTATCAGATCTGAGACTAAGTTTCTAGAGAAATTGATCATGTATTTTCCAATTCAATCAGAATCATTTCTTACACTGTCTCTCCTTCTGGCTTCTCAATTTTCATTGGGGTTTGGTATTTCACTTTGTGGGGGTGTTTTTTTTCTTCTTCTTTTTTTTTTATCTCATTTATCTTAGAAAAACCAAAACACTCAATAACACAAAACACAAATCCTTCCACATCTTCTATCTAGTTCTGAAAGATAACTAATAATCAAAACTCAAGGCAATGCAACAATGGCAGATTCAGCATCAGTTGAGCTTCACACTCCACATAATTTCCATTTTTGGAAATCCCGTATGACTAGGCCTCTCTGGTCACGCGGGTTATGGTCTTATTTGGATATCATTCAGCTGGTTTTGACTCATCCTTATGAGGCCATGCAACACAGGTATAAGATGGATGAGGCTATGCGTGTGATTTCTCTGTATGTTTAAGAAAGTTTACTATTTCACCTTGATAGTTGTGATAGTCCTCTTGATATGTGGGATAAGTTTTAGACTCTCTTTGGCATAGTCAATGAGTTCAAGACACTTCAAATTGAGGCAAAAATGACAGCTTTGGGTCCTGAGTAATTTTCTTCTATTCAATATTTTTTGATGAAATTCAAATTTATCAGATCTATCTTACAGGGTTGTGGCAAGAATAAGACAAATACACAGTTTATTTACCTGATTCTTTCTAAGCTTCATGGTCTCTTTCAGATATTTTCTTCTACCTTCCATTCCACCATGGATTCTTTGGGTCTGCAATTTACCATGTCTACATTTGATGTGTTCTGTGATCATTTGAATCATGAGCAGGCAAAGCTATCTAAACTTGATTCTCTCGTAGGATCACAAAACCATGCATTGGTAGCTCACGCATCTTCAAGGAAGTAGGAATAGAAACAGAAGTTACAGACCACAAATTCTAGGAAGGATTCTAGTTCTCAGCACTCCTTTGGCCCACCTTCTCCTAAGGGGAAAAAATATAAGACAAAAAAACCTAAGTGTTCTTATTGTAAAAATCCCAAACATGATGAGTTTCATTGCTATGAGAAGATGATAGATCGATATGCAAAACAAATTTATGACTTGAAACTCTTCTTCACAAGAGAAACATTGATATTCCTTCTTCTACTTATCACGATTCGTCTTCTTCATCATCAATCCAGACAGATAGACAAGACATAGGAAAGGGTCATGAATTATGTGCAACCTCTATTCCTCACTCTCTAGATGTGATAGACGTGTTCTTCAAATATCAAAGTCATCTTGACTCTCTTCCAAGACCTCTTCACCGTAAATGGTTCAAACAGTTCAGTCTCAGCCAAGAAGAATTTGATAGCTGGTTATATTTTCATAACACTTTGGGAGTGGTAGATCCTATTCATGAAAAGTTCTCCAACCAATGAAGAAATTGGTTGGCTTAGTATGATTGAAAAATGGGAGAGTGTTGCATGAAATAACACACATACCCTTCATCAAACAAATTTTCAAACAAAAACCTCAGAGGAGAAATGCTCACAAAATGTGGGAATAAATCATAGATTTGTTATGTAAATCATAAATTACAAACTCATTGAAAAAATTTAATCCTATTGACTTCACAAAATACTTAGAAAATCTGCTATATCCATTAAATTTTGCAAGAAAACATCACAACATCAATATGCCTTCAAAATTTTAAATGTCCTTCAAACGTAGCTCTCCACACTCAACTTCAATTCTACACTTGCAAGAAACTATGGATTATTACCCCCCTCAAAAAAAATTTCCATCTTTTATTTTCCTCTTCCCAAAAAAACTCTACACAGCTTGGTACAAATTTATTTTCCTTTCAACTTCACTCCCTTCAACCCAACACATAAACCTTACTTTTTCTTTTTCCAAACTTGTCCAAGTCAGTTTTCACCATATTGATCCATACAGCCCCACCTTTTCCATGTGACATCTTCTATTTATTTTACTTCATTTTCCCAATGCACTTCCCATTGATTCCTTTCCATGCAACCTATGAAACTTATCACATCCTCCTCTATTTATTTCATTCCACAATTATATGGTTCTTCATATCATACAAAGACTATCCATTGTTACTCTATCTCTAGAAAGCTCATAACAAACAACAATATAATGGTTTATTTATTTATTTTTCCACACCCACTCAAAATAATTCTCAAATCAATGTTGGACATACTCGTGAGAGTGAGATCTATCACCGCTCATATAAAAATAGTAGTCTCTAATTATCTTTCGTCCATCTTCTGTAATATCAGGGGAATGTCTATATGGTATGTGCGCAAAAATAGAAACCTGAATAGAATTGTAATATTGAGCTTGCAACTCATTTTAGGGCTGCAATGCATAGCTCTCTGCAAATTCAATGACCGATATAATAGTGTCAATTGGGAAAGTGTCATTACAAATCCTGAATTGTTGATCCAACCATTGAGACTTGTGACTATGCCTTGCATACTTGTAAAAATGATTCTTCCTGAAATCTGAAATAAAATCAGCTACATTACATTCTTTTGTAACCAAATCACATCTAGAGACTTCACCTCTGATGACATTAATTTTCCATTAGTATGCAAACAACACTTTCGGTAATCCTACACCAAAAGACAGGAAAGAGCAAACCGAAGATCAGATTAAGAGATCACCAAAGATGACTAAGTATAGAGAAGATTGATGACACAAATTAGTGTGTAAACCAAAAATACAAATACAGAAAGACAAAGAGGAACCCGATATGCAAGTTACAGTGCAGACCGACAAAACAAAACCGAAGGACAGTCAAGCATGATCGACAGACAGAAACGAAAGTCAATTGCAGCCCGCAAAAAGTGGATCTGACTTCCACGTCAAATAGAGAAAGTGTATTATATTTATAGGATATTTAATTGTTTTAAATCCATATCTTTAGGGACAAGATACATGAATGTAAGTGCTTTAATCAGTCTAACTGATTTAAAATACATAGACTAGGAGATCTAGGTACAAGTTGTAAACCTGATCTTAGAGTTTGTAGGCGCACTTTCAATACACCATTTTTAAACTTTAAAAGTCGCCTCCCATGAAAATAAATTCCCCTAATGTGTTCCCAAATTTCACTAACAATATTTCTATGAAGGTTGAATTGTTTCAAAGTTCAAAACATGCAGATGTGGAAGCAAACTGGAGAAAATCTGACCAGGTTTTAAAGAAGCGAAAAGTTTATCTTCTGCTAAGCTTTTCGCAGTCAAAGTTCAATTTTACACAATGGAGAAGCTCTTTTCCAATTTTCCGCCAGGAGAAGCTCTTTTCCAATTCTCCGCTAGAGAAGCTCTTTTCAAATTTTCCGCAATGGAGAAGCTCTTTTCCAATTTTCCGCCAGGAGAAGCTCTTTTCCAATTTTGCGCCGGAGAAGCTCTTTTCCAATTTTCCGCAATGGAGAAGCTCTTTTCCAATTTTTCGCCAGGAGAAGCTCTTTTCCAATTTTCCTCTGGAGAAGCACTTTTCCAATTTTCCATAATGGAGAAGTGAGATGGTAAGAAATGCGTAGCGGAAAATCCATTTTTCGCTACGCTCTTCGTAGTACAGATTTTTGAAAAACTCAATCTCAGTGCGGGGGTTATATCTTCCAAACTAACTGTTGGATCTTGCTAAGATTCAAGTATGTTGGTGGTAGACTAATTTCAGCCATCCTCACTAGAGAGATTGAAGAGTTTTTATCTGGTTCAAAAGTTATTCATCTCTGTGTAAGAGTCTCTCCAGAATAACAAGAATGTCAAATTGAATTATGTTTTGAAGGAACCAGTATTGTGTGTCTAAAGAAAGATAGTTAAAAGATGCATAA
>MU224083.1:1869607-1881691 GCA_018584345.1 Thuja plicata
CATATTGCATTACCAATGCCGGGGAGTCATAGGAAATGTGAATTCTTGGGGTTGGCTAGGTTTAGGGTTGAATTCACTGCCCAAGTTAGTTCAGTCTGGGGCTGACTTGGTTTTCCTCTTCCGTTCTCAGGTTAAGAACGTACCCAGTTAGCTTAGGAATAAACCAAATTCATTGAATATCATTCATAAGGGAGTTGTACCTATCAATTTAGAGGAAATCTATCAATCTAGTGATAGATTATCCAACTGTTGGTATCGAATTGTTTCTCACAGATTTGGGCATTTGTGAGTTAAATCAGAAAGAACAATCTGTTTACCAATAGAGTTAACATTGTTTTTATCAAAACTCGATGAAGTCAATCCATCTATAAATAGATGATGTAATCATTCATTGTTATGGATGTATAGATGATGAAAAGAGAAAGGAGAAAATAACGAGCACATCTATGGATTCAGATTGAGAATTTCAAGAACAGGGACAACAAAAGGTGAATTTGGTTAGCAAGAACCAAGAACAGAGCATACTGATAATTAGAGGTATTCATCAATCACAATTAGGTGATAATATTTTTATGTAAACTAAATTGGATCTATATCAGCAATAGGAGATTGCATTTACCAGGTCAATTTGTAATTTGCAATCATTCTAACAAGTGGAGCAAAGTGTAAAAATCCTTTCAAGGAAGGTGGATATAACAGTCCAACAACAAATCTCTTAACCGAGTGCACATTTAACAGTGTTGCTAAAGATCTTAACAGAGTAGACTTTAATAGGTCTCCACTGATACTCCTAACATGGTAGATTATCATAAGTGATCAAATTGTAAGCCTTAACTGACCCCTTCCAATATGCAGATAGTGAAGATTTTGTGGGTGCCATCCCCACCGTAGTTTTTACTTCCTCACATAAGTTTTCTGCAATATCATATCTTGTGTTATGTGTCATTTACTTTCATGAATGTTTCTATGCATGATTCACATGTATGATAATGTTATGAATTGATATAACTCACAACAAGATAGTTTAAATCAGATTGAATGGATATACAATTGATTAATAAGGTTAATTGATTAAAGGATACAAAAAGTTTTAGAGGTACTGATTCACCCCTCCCCTCTCAGTACATACTTCCCATTAATCCCAATAATTGGTATCAGGGCTAAGTCTCTTCTTGGAAATCTTAAAGGATTAAGAGAAAAGATCATACAATGGAGAAGTAAAGACTTGATAAAAATATTAAGAATAAAAATCTTGAAATTCAGATGTTCTTTGAATAGTATAAAGAAGTTAGAATTAGTATGAGACAATTTCTGGATGAAAGAAAGAATATGGCATCTCATTGTAACGAGATAGATTATCATGAGGAAGAGATACTAGATTTCTTTGAGTCTTCAGGATCAACTACAAGCAAAGCATCAGATACATCAGAAGAAAGCATCACAAGCCTACTGAAATCAATCTACATCTAGCTAGACAAGTTAAATCTCTACAAATCGGTCAAGAGACACAGATGGTAAGGATGATTTATGTCATGAACAATGCTAGGCAAGCTGAACAAGAAAGAACACTAGATATTGATGATAGAAGAAAGATCACAGAAAAGCTACAAGAAAAAGAGTTTGAAATACAAAGACTTACAGAGTATCACCATGAGATTACAAGTCAGATTATTCTTATGAGTCAAGAAGCAAACATAATAAATGTTGAGCTCATTGAAAGAATAGAAGCTATCGGTGAACTGAGGGATGAGAATGAAAAGTTAAAGCATGAAATAAGAATTCAATAAAAAAATAATGAAATTATCAAAAAGGCTAAAGAGAGAAATAAAAGAATGGATGATTTTCTTAAAGGACAACAAAGAGTCAACAACAACAATGGTCTAGGTTTTACCAAAAATAGAGAATCATCAAATCAAACTAATCCAAAGAATGTCTATGAGAATCCAAGACCAAGAAAGATTACATGCAATAACTGTGGAAAGCAAGGCCATACATCAAATGTATGCAGAGGAAAAATGAAAGGTATTCCTAAATCTACATCTTCACTCATAGGATTATGTTATAAATGTAACAAGAAAGGTCATAAAGCATATGAATGTAAGTCTAAGATGAAACAACCAAAGAAGGAAATCTACATGGACAAATATTGTCCTACATGCAAAATGAATGGGCACACAACTCTTGAATGCTGGAAAAAGAAAAGACAAGCATGAAAGCCTAAAGGTCAAGAAACTCCCTATCAACCGAAGAGAGTCGGTAATCAACATGTATGGGACTATAATAGTTGGACAAATTGTACAACATGTGGAAGATATGGTCACATTGCTGCAAACTGTATGAGACAATGGACTAGAAAGTATAGAGGCTAGACTAACCCTAGAATGGCATGCTTACACTGTCATAAAGTTGGCCATCTCAGAAAGACTGCATAGACCGAATGATAGAGACAAGCACATATCCCAATGGAAATACCATTGAAGATATCCGGAGGGCTAGAGACAAAATGTGGAGAAATGCTTCAAGCAATGATGAAGTTGGAACGAGCAATGCAAATGGTGACACCCCATCCAATGGATCTAGTGACATCACCAACCCCACCTAAGGAGAACAAGTAACTATGGAACTACATTACCCCAAGCTATTAATTTACATCAGTTCCATATTATGTTGATATAAATGCCAAATTAGCATAAGAAAGATGCATCATGGTATTACTTGTTAAAAATTATGATGACTATGCTTTTGGGCATATATAACGAAACCCGTCGGTATACTCTCAAAGCTAAGAATGCCTACATTTACCGAGAAGCATCGGTTAAAGAAAAGGTTGCTAAGTATAAATTGAGCCTCATCGGTAAACAAGCAAATGAATAAGTTGTCAGTGATACCAAAACCTGTCGGTAAAAGCAAAGTGAACATCGACTGCTCCAAAATGTTGTAAGTGTCACCGAAGGAAGTAATGTCTTCACCGACGAACTCAGTCTTCATTCACCAAAGAGTTGGTGAGCATTTATGGCACATGTTTTAGGGCAATGACTATAAATAGGGTATCAAAATGACTCATTTGTCACGACACCCAGAGTAGAGCGACCAAAGGCAATTTTTGAATAGAAAGAAACCAAGCTACAAAGCGATCATGAATCAACCACCAGCACTCCAAAGTAGTTCAAGAATCTTTGCAAGCACAAACAGTAAGTTCTTCAAGACCTACAACTCTGTTCTTATGCATTTTGAAGCAAGCCCTAATTTCTGAAAATGACATCGACTTCACGAACTGTGAAATCCAAGAATGCAAATAAAGATGAATTCAAAATCATAAAGAACACGACATGTGAGGAACTTAATTACAAGATCCATCCTGAGGTTTCCTCACAACCCGAAAAAGCTGGAGCATTTTTACACATCCCAGCTAGGGTTTTACTTGTAGAAGATGCTAGAACTTTCATACATTGCAAGATTGCAAAGATAGGATCATCAGAGATTGAAGAAGCCTAAACAAAGTTGTGCAATGATGATAGAACACTCAAGGAAGAACACAAGCACATTGAAGTCAAAGGGCTCACAAATGCCCTAATGTTCCCAAAAGTCTTCAAAACTGAATGGATTCGATTAGTGCTGAGCAGAATGCATAACAAAAAGTTATAGTTGGATGAACCGAAGGAAATAACCCGAGATGTCATCCATGCGGTTACCAGTTACCCCTTAACAGATAAAACAAAGGCACTCAAGCATCCACTGAAGGCTGAAACCAAAAAGATGACATGAGCCAAATGGGATGGCCTAGGATTGAAAGTAACCATAATAACTGATGATGAAATAAAGTTTGGTGCATGTTTTTAGGGTATAAATTCTTCAAGGCAAGCATATTAAACAACATAGCATCAGGTGCAGTGGACACAGTGTTCAAAATTGTGAAGAAGGGTACACAATTGGACTTATCTGAGCTACTCCTAAATCAGTTGAAGGACAACTTAAAGACAATCAGGAATGCAAAGTCAAACACTTGTAAGTTTGGATCATTAATAATGTGTATCTTCTTTTATTTTCAAGAAACATTCCCATTAGTTGGAGATGTTAAATGGGATAGCACCAAACCGGTCACCATGCAAATCAGTGAGAACATAGCTACACTGGGTGATATTTTTGAAATTGTCATGGATGAATACTTCAATGTATTCAAAGATCGAATGCAAAAGAGGGTAAGAATCCCCGATCAAATCATTGAACAATATAAGGATGAGATATGCTTCATGGTTGATACTAACAATATTTAAATCAAACCTGTTGTACCAAGGACAACATGGTTACAACCATTAGAGTATGAAATAATATTGATATTTCTACTAAGGCAATTGATGCCTTGATTAATGAACTAGTGGATAAGAAACAACCCAGGTTTGGCACATATGAAGAGGCCAAGACAAGAATTAAATCGGGCCTAGTTTTTAAGTGATAGTTAAGAAGAAGGACAAGATGGTGAAGAATCTCAAGAAGATTCTATCAACAACTGAGGAAGAATTGAACAAGATGAAGAAGTTGAACAAGAGGAGGAAATCGAAGAACATGCATCTGTCGGTAAAGATGAACAAAAGGATGAATCCAAGGAAATAGAGTTAGATTCACCAAATCCTCCACCATCTAAGAAACCAAGGACAACAACTGCTTCTCGTACAAGAAGCCAAACATCAAAAGAATCTACTCCTTCACCTCTAAAGAAAGGAAAGGTCAGGACTTATAAGAGGAAAGCTCCCACACCGAAGATAGGTCAAAACAAGAAAGGAAGAAAATTCATTAGAACCTGAGAGGATATAGAGGACACCAAGCAGGTTGAAGCTATTGAAGCAAAAAGTGTCAAGGTAAAATAAACTGAAACTGTTGATGACATTTGTGTTTATATTGCAAATTTTGGATCTATTACAGATCCAAACATTAGAAAATGGCTGAAACTAAATCAAGAAGATCAAAATAAGATTGAGGATGCCATCATAGCTAAAATTTACAACTTCAAATATGTACCAATGCAATTTAAAGGTAAATATGTTCCAAGAGAACTATTGGACAGACTTTACTCCAAATGGACATTTGCTTTGAAGAATGAGAAATAAATAAGAGAGTACTTGTTTCTCTAATGCCACCTGAATCTAAGAAGGAAGAGATAGATGAGATGATGGAGAAGTACACAAAGGAGTTCTCACCAAAGCTGAGGGCATATAAATTTCTTGAAGGTAGATTAATTGAACTTGAATAGGACAGCCACAAGAAATGGTGCAAGATTATGAATAGAGCAATTGAGGAGGAAAGCCCCAACAAAGACCTTCAACAATAAGAAGTTGACAAGGCAACTCAAGATGACCCATCCATTGAGTTAGATAAAGAAGAAGATAGTGCAACATGCAACAAGACTGTAGATGTTGCATATGAATCATGGCCAGATAACACAAATGACAACATTGTGGACACTAATGTCATAGACATTACCGATGACCCGGTAGAGGAAGTGAATAAGGATGAAGATGTCACAGCTGAAAAGGACAAAAATGATGAGTAGGACACACCAGTAGATACTGCACAGGTGAACATTCCAGGAAAAATGGCAATATTGATACAAGCTATCAATATCATGCAAGAATCAAGCAAGTCACTTGAGAAAGATACTCCAAAGGATACATGAGAAGAAGCAAACAAGGACAACACCAATAGACATCGGAGATACTCAAGATGTAACCAACACTAATAAGGTTACTGGAGGAGAAAAGGAAAAGGATGCAAAGACTCAAGACAAGAATGAAGAAACCAAGACTGAAGAAGCAAAGGACACCAATGAAGGAGACAAACCAAAAGATGGTACTCCTCAGGAAATTGACAAGGGTGCTATCGATGATGTAAAGGTGAATGTGGAGATGTTTGAAAACACTCGATGAGCTGAAACTAATGCCAAGCAGTAGAAAGAAGCACAATAGGTCACTTCATCGAGCACAACAAAAAAGGCCGAGAAATTGGCAATGGTGTTACATTCTACTGAGCCGCAGAAGATGAAGAAGAAGACAAAGAAGAGAAAGTTAGAGGTTACATTCGATGAAATCATTGAAATACCGAAGTGTGACCCCTCTACACTTGACTTTGAAGCATTACAGGAATATGGAGAGATATGCCAAAGGAAGGCATTACAGGAAAAGCTAAAGAAACAACACAGGGACTCCATGGTACTGGAGACAACACGGGACATACTACATCAGATAGTGCCCGATGTTGACATTGATCAAAGAAAGCCAATACTTGGTCAACTAGCTACCCTCACCGATGCAATCACAACTCAGAACATTGATGCTGAGAAGGAAATTGAGGAGAGAGTCGAGATGAAGTACCCATAGAAGCTCATAGAGAACATCAACCAAGAAGTGGTAGTAAATAATGTAAAGCTATCAGAATTCATATTTGAATTGGATCCACTCATATCTGAAGCTATAACCTTAATTCAAAAGTTGAGCACAATAGAAAAGTTCACTAAGGAGAATAGTGACAACATTGCAAAGATGGATACAGATCTGGCAAATAGTGCACAAAGCCTAACCACCGATGGAGACAATGCAGTCAAGCTGCATTATGAGAAGATAATTGAAATAAAATGATTAAGGCAAGAGCTATAGGAGGTAGAAACACATTTCAGGATAGAAGTAACTAAGCTTCAAGCTCAACTTCTACTAAATCTTACACTTCTCCAACAACATATCAGTTCTGCAAGGCAACTGATAGGAACTCCCGAGATGTCTATTGTTGACAACATCTATGATATGCACTCAAAGATCACAATTGAGCACATGGCTCTAGAGAACCTCAGAGAATAATGGGAGAAAATGATGGAAGACATGAAGTCTTCACATTCCCATATTTTTGATAAGCTCTAAGGTAAAGACCTTTGCCAATAATATCAAATAAAGGGGGAAATGATATGAATACAAAATAAAAAGGGAAAATGCTATGTACATTCATTCATTCAGATGGGAGAAAGGTAGATATGTATATGTATATTCATAAGGAGAAAATGATATGTAGAAGGAAAATATATCAAATATACAGATATACCGGCATATACATAGGGGAGTCATTAAATGACTAAGGATTATATATGTTGTATATACTTAACATTTTGTTAGTATTTTGCACATATAAGTTTTTGATACTAATATCAAAGGGGGAATTTGATGACATTAATTTTCTATTAGTATGCAATCAACACTTTTGATAAGCCTACATCGAAAGACAGGAAAGAGAAAACCAAAGATCAAATTAAGAGATCACCAAAGATGACTAATTACAGAGAAGACCGATGACACAACTCAGTGTGTAAACCAGAAATACAAAGACATAAAGACAAAGAGGAACCTGACAGAGGAACCCGATATGCAAGTTACAGTGTAGACCGACAAGACAGATACAGTGCAACTGACATAACAAAACTTAAGGACAGTCAAGCATGACTGACTGACAGAACCGAAAGTTAGTTGTAGCCCGCAAAAAGTGGATCTGACTTCCACGTCAGATAAAGCAAGTGTATTCTATTTATAGGATATTTAATTTTGTTAAATCCATTTCTTTAGGGACAAGATACATGAATCTAAGTGCTTTAATCAGTCTAACTGATTTAAAACACATAGACTAGGAGATCTAGGTACAAGTTGTAAACCTGATCTTAGAGTTAACATTGTTTTTATCAAAACTCGATGAAGTCAATCCATCTATAAATAGATGATGCAATCATTCAATATGATGTATGTATAGATGATGAAAAGAGAGAGGAGAACATAATGAGCACATCTATGGATTCAGATTGAGAGTTACAAGAACAGGGACAACAAAAGGTGAATTTGGTTAGCAAGAACCAAGAATAGAGCATACTGATAATTAGAGGTATTCATCAATCACAATTAGGTGGTAATCATTTTATGTAAACTAAATTGGATCTGTATCAGCAATAGGAGATTGTATTTACCGGGTCAATTTGTAATTTGCTATCATTCTAACAAGTGGAGTAAAGTGTAAAAATCCTTTCAAGGAAGGTGGATATAACAATCCAACAACAAATCTCTTAACCGAGTGCACACTTAATAGTGTTGCTAAAGATCTTAACAGAGTAGACTTTAATAGGTCTCTATTAATACTCCTAACAGGGTAGATCATCAGAAGTGATCAAATTGTAAGCCTTAACCAACCCCTTCCAATCTGTAGATAGTGAAGATTTTGTGGGTGCCATCTCCACTGCAGTTTTTACTTCCTCACAGAAGTTTTCTGTGATATCATATCTTGTGTTATGTGTCATTTACTTTCATGAATGTTTCTATGAATGATTCACATGTATGATAATGTTATGAATTGATATAACTCACAAAAAGATAGTTTAAATTAGATTGATAAGATATACAATTGATTACTAAGGTTAATTGATTAAAGGATATAAAAAGTTTTTGAGGTATTTATTCACCCCTCCCCTCTCAGTACATACTTCCCATTAATCCAAACAACCTCCACTTCTCAAATGTATATTTAACAGTTTCATATACCTTTTTTTGGACAATTGTCTTTCCAAAATCATGTTCGTAGCCCTCATGAAAACATGAAACAAACTTCACTAGCCCACCACACTCTGAGAACTTGTCATTTAAGAAATATTGTCTATAAAAGAAATATCCTCCAACTTTTCACTAGTATGCAAAGTAAAATGAATGGATCATAACAATTCATGATGCATTGAAAACTCCACATGATATTTGCAACAACAAGTATTTCGAATCTTAAGAGGCACACAAAAAAAGGCTTGAATGCTTCAAAATCTCTTTGTGATATTTGCAATGTTGGATGTGTCTCACAAATTTTTCTAAACAACATTGTTTGACTCACCTCCAAATAATGTTTTGGATGCGGGGTGCGGTCGCGAATGCCAATTCTCAACTTCAAGACATCCTTCACATTTGGTGACAATCTTGAGTTAGATTGCCAAAATAGTTGAATTTGATCCTTCACACCATCGGTAACTTTATTGTCACAATGTGGAAGTCTCCCACCATAAGCCCATGTGTCATTTTGAAGAGGATCATCAAGTCTTTCTCTTCTTGCAAGTGCTCTATCCAAAGTTTTACGATTTAGGTTCAAGTCAACACAAGTTTGTCTCATCAAACGAGCCTTTCTCAAATGATGACTGACTAAGGAGGTTGTAATAACCCTCCCAATGGCTCTCTTGTATTTTTCTTTGCTAGTCTTCCCAATGGAATTGAGAGCACTAAAATTATTTCTCACAATAATAGCATTCCTCTCCTTTTTCTTGTTCACACTTACCTTCAATTTGACTAGAATAGGTCTCATCTTTTGCATCTTTAACAACTGCACAAAAAATTGACATTGATCAACCAATGTCTTATGGCTAAAAAATTGATCACAAATTTTTGAAACACACAACCGAACAGTTCTTTCTAATCGCTTGCCATCAAAATTTCTCATTATGTTCTCATCAATTTCAAGTAACCATTTTGTTGTTCTTGAAGGTCTCAAATTTGAAGTTTGTCTTTCTTCCTCACAAGGGACTTCATTTCTCATATAATTTGGAGATGTGTAACGTTGATTGGGTTCTTGTGCATCATTATCATTGTCAATTCCTTCATATTCAATTAGTGGATTGTCATTGTCAATGTCCACACTTCCATTGTCCACATCTACGTATTCATTTTCAAAGCCTACATTTTTATCTTCAATCCCTACATTCTCATTTTCAATATTATTGTCATAAATAATTTCAAATTCATGTTCTTCTTCACTTGAAACTGCATTTAAGGGTGGGCCTATGCCCACATCTTCATTAATATTTAACATACCTTGTCTCTTTTTTCAATGGGAAACCCTATCCATTTCTCTATACACTTCAATCTCTTCATTTGTGAGCTTCCTCTTCTGTTTATGCTTTCGATGACTACTACTCCCCATGGTGGGACCAAAAAGGTGATGCAAAACCTTTGATAATATAGAGATTCCTGAAGGCATTATATTTTTCCATTAGTATACTTAGAGAAAAACATGATCTGCACCATCGGTTTACTCTACACTGACAGACAGGGCACAACACTATCCGACGACAAGGTTACCCGACAAACACTATTAAGTGTTATCTGATGAAAAAAAGGTAAAAGAAACCCGATGAGTAACAACAGTGCTACCCGACGAAACAGAAAAGAGAGGAACCCGACAGATACATGGAACCCAACAAACAGTTCAATCAAGGAACGCCGATAGACTTCAAGTTCAAATCGATGACCTAGAACCAACAGTCAATTACATCCCGCAAAAAGTGGATCTGACTTTCCACATCAGATAAATCATTGAAGTTGTATTTATAGCTTCTTGATTTACTTTTAAATCTATTATGTATAGAGGAAGCAATGTATTTACTATTGTTTTAATTAGTTATACTGTTTTAAAACATGCAAACTAAAGATCAAGGTCAAGTTGTAAACCTTGGATCTAAGAGTTGACATTGTAATGCGTGAATTCCAAGATAGGTCAAATACTTTTATAAATAGGTGTTCAATCTATTGAGAATAGTTGTTGTTCAATGAAGATAGTAGCCACGGAGAGCAGCTAAAGACCAGACATAGAATTCATGCAGAAAGACACAAACGGAATCAAATCAGTTTTCAAGAACAGAATAGAGGCTACCGAAAAGCTGAGAAAAGGTATTCATCAATCAATTAAGGTGATATTATTATTGTAAGAGCCTTAATGGATCTATAAATCAGCAATAGTAGATTGCATACAGTCAGGTCAACATTTGTACTCATTCTAACAAGTGTAGTACACTAATGAAATCCTTTCAAGAAAGGTGGGCTTAACTGTCCTATTGTAAATCTCATAATTGAGTGCACACTTAAATCAATGTCAATAAAGCTCTTAACAGAGTAGATCTTAATAGGTCTCCACCTTACTACTCCTAACAGGGTAGATCATCAGAAGTGATAAAATTGTAAGCCTTAATCGGCTCCCTTCCATTATGCAGATATTGAATTTTTGTGGGTGCCATCCCCACCGTAGTTTTTACTTCCTAACATGAGTTTTCTACGATACCATATCTTGTGTTATCTGTTTATCATTTTCATCAATGTTTCTATGACTGTTGAAAACTATTAAAGATTGTGAACAAACAATACATGCATAAGAAAGAATAACAGTAATGTTTGGAAATACAAAATTGAATGATTACTAATGATGAATTGTGAAAGGTGTTAAAAGTTTAAGAGGTACTGATTCACCCCTCCCCTCTCAGTACTACTTCCCATTAATTCTAACAATTCCAATAAAAAGGGTGAAAAAAGTATTTTTTTGTCTTTCACAACTAATTTCCCGTGATATTCTGCGCAGAAAACGTGCTTCTCGGACAGGTACCCAGAGAATCAATTTTTGGTTATGGATACCAGTAAAGCATATTAGATATAAGATAATCTCGGATATCTGATATCTCCCTCCCAAATTTGGCTTGAACCTTTCCATTTTCATCCTATTTTGAATATTTATTTTACTTTTCATTATTATTATATTTTAACAATATTAATATTAATATTTTATTAATATTAATTTATTATATAAATATTAATAGCTCTCTCTCTCTCTCTCTCTCTCTCCTAGGTATTATTATTATAATATAAATAGTAATAAATAATTAATACTAATATTATACTATTATACAATAGAGAAATTGTTAATGATTATAGCATCTGTCCGATAAATTATAAATAATATATTTTATCATACAATTTATAAAGTGCTATTACATTTGCAGCTATCCTAAAACTTAAATTTTGATTAGATTTTTCTATTTTAATTTTAATTCTTGTTTTACAACTGTATATATATTAATTCAATGTAGATTGATTTATACTCTATTCAATGCTATGAAAAATCACAATAATGACATATTTGAATATATATATATATATACAAATATATATATATATATATATATACATATATATATATACATATATATATATGTATATATATGTGTGTGTGTGTGTGTGTGTGTGTGTGTGTGTGTGTGTGTGTGTA
>MU224083.1:1884400-1911607 GCA_018584345.1 Thuja plicata
CACACACACACACACACACACACACACACATATATATATATATATATATATCGATTTGATATTAATCTTTATTGAACTGATGTAAACTCAATATCGATATCTTCTAAAATATGTATATTGACAAATATTGATTCTTATGAATCAATACCAAACTGAGATAAAGTTGATGTGATATTAATTTCTATGGCGACTGATTGCTGAATATGCTAATGGCATTGTTTTTGTATTGTTGTGTATTTGAAATATCCAGCCGATCTCATATATATGAGCGGTAAAGGAAATGGAGTCATGTTTGTGAATGGACATGAGTCCACATAAAAGTTTGTAGCTACCATGTCTATGGTATCACATGGTATATGAGTATTATAATAATAATATAATACAAATTTATATTTAATATAATACTAATATTTAAATAATTATATGATACTAATGCTATTATCATCTAATATTAATATTTAAAAAAAATCATTCGAAATGAGGGAGAAGCGGGAGTTTTTCTGGAGGCAATGGTCACCTGCAAGTCAAGGTGATGTGGTTGGAGTGCAGCCACGAGTCAAGACAGGCTTCAGAGAACACCTAGGGAAGAATTACAGTGGCCAAGGAGATTATAGATGGCCTTTCAACCTTCAAAACTCGACAAACATGCATGGCTATTTTTCTATAGAGTGGCAAATGGGAGAAATAGCTATCAAAACCCTGGGCGTAGATCTTTTGGGAATGGAAGGAGAGGGGAGAACTAGAATAGAACCAATGACCATACTCCAGTTTACACATGTTTTGGCAAAAAAATTGATTTCACAAAGATTGAGCACAAGTTTTATCGCCCCAAGCAGCCTCAGGAATAGGATAAAGCGGCAGAACTACCCGCAAAAACCAGTAAAGAAATGGATAACATCAGATATGGGGTAATGTCCACACTTAAGATTTCAAATCCTCTATGGTTAGATGCAGTGGGATCTTTCAAAGACATGGCTTTCTTCTTCAAATGGTTGGGACTGTGGCCATCAATGTCCCTCATTCAAGACTGGTGTAGCCAGGTATGGGGTAAGGACTTAAAACTTAAAACCCTTACAAATGGTTTTTATTTGGGCATTTGTTCTATGAAAGAGGAAAAAGAATGGATCCTAAATAATGGGCCATATTTAATCAATGGGAAAGGAGTTTACATAAAGGATTGGACATAAAATTTTGACCCTATGAAAGAAAATATAAAATAATACCTGGTATGGTTGAATCTGCATAATCTCCCAATGGAATACTAGGATGAAGTCACTTTGGAGAAAATAGGGAATAAAATCAGCACTTTTGTCTCTGCAATGGAGGTTATAAGTAAAAAATATTCATCTATACACCCTAGAATCCTTATAAATCTTCAAAGCAATAACCCAGTTCTAGAATTTATAATATTAGGAATTGAGCATGGCACTTGGAAGCAAATGCTCGAAGTTTGGGAAGGTGAGGAGAATCAGATCTCTCCCACAAAGACTATGTGGATGCCCAGAAAAAGGGGAAAGGGATGAAAGAGGATAAGCTTTTAGATCAAATTGAACTAGAACTCCTAATAGTTGGGAAAGGTTTAATGGATTTAATGGAAAACCAAATGAATAATCTGGACAGAGGACAGTTGAATACTCCCCCATGGAGAAAGGACTATAACATTGCAAGAGAGGAAGCCATTCAGGGAACCATAAGAAATGACAATGAGGATGAGGACAGACTTTCCACACAACGGGTTATGGAAACAACCCTTTCTATGATTAATAGGCAATAGTGTTTAAAAGGCACCCCAAGTGAATTAAAGCATATGTAGGCCCACCCACTGTCGGGGTCTCTATCCATAAGGAGTAGGAGGATGTAATAGACCAACTGACCTAGGTGGTCATGGAAAATTTAGCATTTTGAGACCAAGCAGAACCCATAAATAGAATGGAGGAAAATAGGGTAGTAGCAAAAAACTTACGCTCACAAGAAAGGGAGGCCTTTCAAAGTCAGCAAAAGGATATGAATGAAGGAGCAGATGATAATCTACATTTTAATGATTTAGAAATATCAATAGCTCTTTCAAAATATCTAGAGACAGTGGGGATGAATCAGAAGATTGGGACTCTGACTATGCCACTAATGAAGAGACTGAAGGCTTAAATGATTTAGGTCTCTTTGAATCTCAAGGTGTATGTGAAAAAAGAACAGTGGAACAAACTCCTTCTCAACTTCTGAAACCACAGATTGGGGAGAAGAAAAAGAGAGGGCCTAAATCCAACAAGGCCAAGCTAGCCATTGTTGGCAGTGCCTCGAATCAAACAAAAATTTTAAGATTGGGAAAAGGCTATGCCTTTTCCCAGGAATTATGAAACTCTTATCTTGGAATGTCAGGAGCTGCAATGCCTCTAACAAATTGCGTTTGATCAAAAGATGTTTTGATCAAATGAAGCCAGATATGATTCTACTACAGGAAACAAAGATTAAGCAGAAGGATCTTGATTTGTTTGTGAGAAGATTTGGAAGATGGAAATGTGCTATGGTGGAAGCCCGCTTCAGGGGGCCTAGGGTGCCTATGGAAGGAGGAAACTATTGATGTTACAATTAGGCAATCTGAATAAAACTGGCAATGGCTGGTTGTCAATTCTAAACAATTGAAGTGCAGTATCCCATTTTTCAATATATATGGGCCAAACAATAGAGGGCAGAAAAGGCGACTTTGGGAAAGTTTGGCAGTGATTCTCGATGGACTGCAAGAGGAGATGGTCATACTGGGAGGAGAATTTAATGCCATCCTAAAACTAGAGGATAAAAAAGGTGGTAGAGGATGGAGTAGTGACAGTCAAAGGGATTTTAGTAATTTTGTCAATGATAGTGGACTAATAGAGGTGATTTTCAAAAAGGGCAATTTTACATGGACTAATAGGAGGGAAGGCTTTTTGAACATTGCAGAAAAGTTGGATAGATTATTTTTGGCAGGCAATTGGTCATAAACTTTATGGACATGTGAAGCAAAAATTCTCCCTTTTCAGGATTCTGATCATTTCCTTATTTGTTTAAGAATACAAGATGAAAGAATACCAGATAGGTGCCCCTTCAAGTTTTTGGTGATGTGGTTCCTATTGACGGGACTTTGTGACCAGGTCCGCCAACAGATGTAAGTTGTCACCGGGTACTGGGGTACCGGCCAACTTTTCCTGTAAAGGTTTTATGGGGAAATGAGATTCCCCGGGCCTCCATGCATGTGAGAGTCGGGTCTCGACAGTGCGGGGGCTTAGTTGGGAAATGTGATTGTTTGGTTTGAGGGGGATAGCTGGTTATCTTAACTCATCTTCTCTGGGGATTCAAGTAAGTGGGGTTTCCTGCAAGCGCACGTCCACTTAACAAATAAACTTCAAAAGATATTGTAGAGTTATAAATATTTCATCTACCTATAGTTATACTTAAACATTCAAAACATCGACAATGCTCTAACACACTACACTAAATACTGAAGAAATACAAAACCATCAGCTCATATTTGATCAGTAGCAAAGGAAAAGGGGGTTGTTAATCTACTTGAAGTATTAGATCAAAGGACATAAGAACATAAAGCATAAAATACCATCAACCCAAAGATCAGAATGCTAACAACTTCATTGATAGAACCCTTCCTTCTTCATTAACATATCTCTAGCAAGCACTGGTGCGTGTTACAATGGTGGCTCCAAGGGAGCATCTATCTACTAAAATCTTTAAACTAAGGAGCATTGAGCTTTGCAACTATGAACTGAGAAAACCAAATTGCTATTAGCTATGGACTTCAAAATCATCAATTTTGCCGACCCTTGGAATGAGGTTAGACTTAATATTTATACACTAGATTTAACCTAAAACTCAACCTAATTTATTTTACACTTTACAATATAATACTATTTTCGATGGCCAGAACTACCTGTGCCATGCTACAAAAGACCTCGAGACAGAAAAGGCCTGACATGTCAGAAGAAAGAGACAAGAAAAGAGGAGTGGAAGAATCGGCCTAAAAAATAGAGCCAGGAGGAGAAAAGAAGAAATTCAATCCCCTAGGGATCAAGGCTACATGCTTCATAAATGGGAGGGTGTCTCACTGTCTCCGATGTGCCAGGTGTTACATTGAAGCGGCACCTTGGGAAGACCAGATGTCAGAGCCCTCTGGTTGAGCTAATGTGCCTTGTTGCAGTTACCTACCTTTTGACAACCTTTATTAATTGCTTTGAAAGTGACCAGTCTGCCTTGGGAACCGAGACACGAGTCACTTAAAGAATACCAAAATGTGGGATCTGGAGTTCCAGGATCTGGGAACTTGCATTTTGAAAGAATGAATAAATACAACTAGTACATGGTTGGTGAGATTCTTCAGACTCCAGAGAACTTTATTGTTCATTATTATTTTTTCCAAGCCTCCAAACCTTGGCCTATGCTTTCTTCATCTACATCTCTGATGCTATCCCAATGACTACGAACAGCCTCCAATGCTTCCTCAACCTCTCCAGCCCCATTCCAGAATTCATCCACCATCATGATGGCATCATGTGATCAGATCATTGTCTTAGACAATATGGATAACCTACCTTGGTCAAAATCTTTGGCCGACAGATATAGGGACTCCATTCGCTCATTGAACTTGCTGAGGACATAGTCCTCTGGGGTGCATGTTCCAGTGGTGAAGGGATCAACTTGCGATACTCCAGCCATGAATGCTTGAAATAGGCCCAAGGGGTATTGGACCAATGTCACCTTATCTTTCAAGGCCTTAACTAGTTCCTTGCATACCTCAATCCTGAGGACAAGTCTGGAGTACTAGACCTGGAGAGAATCATATGATTTGTCTCCCAAAATCCCTGCCTCTGTCGTGACTTCTTCTCCTATGTTGCGGATTTATTCTAGCCCGACCTTCCATTTTTTATACTTTGCTAAATCTTGCTCCCATATAAGAGCGGAGCCCTTTGCCTGGATGAGAAGAATGTCAACCCAATAAAGGTCTGGGAGGGACGCCGCTAGGAATTGTCTCATGGCATCCACTTTCTCAGCGGCCCACCCATCTAAAACTTGTGCCTTCTTTTTCATGATACGTAGAGAATCCACATCACCCTGCACAAGCGGCAATCCAGAGGAAGGGGTTTCGGGGTGGACCTCGTCCAAAGGTTGTGTAAGTTCTTCCAGAAGCGCGAGGAGATTGGCATTTGTCTCTCTTTCCTCCTTCAGCTTCTGGCCCTACTTGATGTATCTGGCCTCTATTTCTTTTGTGGCCTCCCTTAGCAAGTCCAATTCACCTTGTTTGTCTCTCCTCCCCAGTGCCACTTCTATTATGTTATAATCTTTGGGTCTTACGGCCGCTACCTCTTCATCCGATGGGGGTGTTGCGATAGTCGCAAGTGTGCTGCCTGTTGGACCAGTCCAGAGAGTATGGATTGTTTGTGCTTTCTTGGGATTTTCAGCCTCTGCATTCATGTCCCAATATTTTTGGGTACCTGCTCATCCCTCCAAGCGTCAGCTGATTCTGCATTTTCATTATCCGGGACTTCTTGAACAATCCGCTGCTGCTGCTCTTGGGGCTCATCGGCCTCATTTGTTGGAACATTCTCCTCCACTGGAACATCCTCTAGAGGTGGGTGAGGTCTCTAGCTAAAATTTAACAAGGCGGCCACCGTTACAACCTCACCAAATGTGCTCCGGGGCACTTGATCACCCGGAGTAACCAAAGGTGTTTGGAGTGTGATGATCGAGGGTACAGTTGATGTCGCTCGTCTGGGTTCCCCGACCATTGGTTGATCATCTATGGGTTGCCTTGTTGTGTCCTCAGTCTCCTGGACCCGTATCATCTCCTACTCAGGATCCTTTTGTACTTCTTCCCAGGCCTCTTGCTTTGATGTATCCTTCTCCTTCGGGATTTCCTTTTCTACGGGGGCCTCTTCATTATCCTGAGCTGCAGTCTCCTCCACCGCATGAATTATACCTTGTTGGAGGTCCATGAGCTCCTCTGCCAAGAAAGTGTCATCAAAGTCATCGTGCGGGGGCGAGGAGTCCAAAATATCCTCTAGTTTGGGAGTCCGAACTGACATCCACCTAAGGCACATCCGTCATAACGGGACTGGCGGCTACGCTTGGTGTAGGGGTCACCTTCTTCTTCTTCTTTCTTGTCAGTGGGACCCTGGTATCCAGAATGCTGGTGGACTCCACCTCAGCAAAGGTCTATCTGCTCATCATTACAGCCAACAATGACAATCCCACCGGGTGAGCAGAAGCCATTGGAGTTACTTGGAGGCCAGAGGATATATGCGTGCTCAACTACTAGATGGATAGCCTTCCCAACTCCATTTGTTGTTTCAGTTGTTCCATTAGGAGGGTGGGAACTTGGGGAGGCACTTTTGCTGGGGTGCCCTCTTTCTCTTTTCCTTTGCTTATGCTTGGTTCAGCGGCCATGGATGATGAAGAAGGTCTGGCATCGGCTGAAGAGGGGGTGGCCTTTTTGACCGTTGGTTTCTTTTGGGTGCTCTTGGGACACACCTGGGAAAAATATTGGTGACTTGCTTCTAAAATGGGGTGACATGCCCCTTCAATTGTTAGGTCCTTAGGGGTGGCCCAGTCCACCAGAGAGAGATCTAATTTGTCTAGTCCTTGCCCCTTGTATGTTGGGTCCTCCAATAGCCCATCATCTCAGAAACCCTTCAGAAAATTCTAGAGGTCAAGTGTTTTCATGAGCCCCTTGCTCATCCTTGAATGCTGTCAGGCCCGGAGATCAAAACTATCTTGGCAGTCTGACCAAAAATCTTCGATGTAAGCTTCATGGGGCGGGGATGCCTGGGGAAGTGATGTGGCAATCTTGCTAAGAGGATCGTAGTTCTTTCAGGCATGGTTGAATTCTACCAGCCCCAGGTTTTTCAATTCAATGTCTGCCTCCCACGCTGCAGCGAGGCTGCATGTATAATTCCCACATGAGAATGGGAATGGGACATTGATGACCTTCTTCAATGTAAAGAAAGCATGCAGATCCATCATCTGCCGACGGGACTCTAAAAGAATAATTTTGTCACCGCAATATCGGGGAAGAAGATGAGGCTTCCCGTTGAAGCTGGTCACCTAAATGTAGGTGTGATGTTGGAATTGAATAAAATAGCAGCCATAGGTGCTGACTAGAGTCATCACCGCTTGTGATAGTCGGTACCCAGAATCCCGAGTAAGTGTTAGAATGTTGTGGTAAATGAAAGCATAATTTGCCTAGCAGAAATTTGAGAAACTGAGTTCCCATTGTACTTGGGGATAATGATCCCACAGTGTCATTTGGCCTAACCTATTTCCAAGCTCCCCAACTATTCCCAAACCTAGAAAAGTTGGTCTTTGTTGAGATAGTTCCCATAGCACGTATGATATCATGTAGAACTTGGAATTCTGGACAACGCTCTTTAGCTACTTGTCCACATGGTTGGATATGAGGGTCATCCAGTTGAAAGTCTAACTACAAGTGGTAATGCAGTACAAAAAGTAGTACATCCATGCTGAGAAATCCTAGGCATGGAGAAATCTGAAGATCCTGCATAAGAATACAATGCCCACCTGAATGGGCCCTTTGAACTCCCCGCAAGGAATTTCCAACTTCATCCTCCTGCAATCCCTCTTTGGGATTTTCATCCAGTGGCTATTGAGATGTTGCTGGGAGATAAGGGCAGCATCCTCAAACTCCTGCAACATCTGGACCCAATTCTGAATAATGGATCCATTGAACTGAAGGATCCCCAGCCCTGAGGCGAAAGTTGTTGTGTCCAGGGTGACGATTGTTGAGGGGTACAATAGTCACCGGGGATCCAGAAGTAGGACGGTCTGAGTTGGTGCATTGTACAATGTTTCCAATTGGAGTATTAACTCTAGTGATTACACCGAACAAGGAAATTTTTCCACCTTGATGATGCTGGAGGCGGCTATCTGAGTGGCCATATTATCTCCGATGGCCTTTAACCTGTAAATGGATTGAATCAAGCCTTGCATTTCTGCCCAAGGTCCGGGCCCTGTGTCCATTATTTCTTGAACTCTGGACTCTATTTTTGATCTCACAAGGGCACCCTCCTTTGGATACTTGGAGGTCAAGGGAAGCTTTGCCAACAACCTTTCGGCCTTGGTTTTGGTGGCCGCTCGGGTGGAAGTGGTAGGCAACTCCGGGCTAGAAGGAGGGGTGATTACTTCATACATCTTTGATCATCTTGTCCACAACCTGCAAGACCGGAGAACCGTTAGAACATGGTATATGCAAAAGAATATTAAAAACTCTGGGGAAAGTGTCGCCACCCTGCACTTGTTTAATAAGTGTTAGCATACATCAAAAAGAGGTCCCAGAATACTTGCAATAGACGTGAGTAGGACTTCGGGGGACATCGAACCAAATGACAAGGGGAGTGTAGGGAAATGAATTGCCTGGGACCCAGAGGTCAGATAATCTAGCCGTTGCCGTGTCGATGTGACCAGTAAGAAACCGTATTCGGCTAACGTGGGTTGGTACATGGTCAGGCGACAGGCGACATAAAGGCATTAATGACAAAAAGTGGGCAGACATGGGGTAAAATAAATGCTAGATGGGACATGGTTTGAATTCCCACTCGTGGGAAGTTAATCCCGCCATTAAGGTGATGAGACGAAGGAGAGAGAAAGCTGCCATGGCTTGAACCAACGAGGTGCCAAGTTCGAACCGTGGAAACTTCATCTCGACGAACTCGATCTCATGGGTGAAAATACAAGACAAAGTGTGAGGAACTCACAAACTCGGATGGATATATAGGATATATACATAAAAATATAGAGGGCCGAAGGCCGAAACATATATACAAGATATACAACATTTACAAACTTTTCACAGATTTTATACAACTATACACATATATACAAAAACTAACCTAAGACAATATACATTATAAACATTAATCTATAACTGTACAGAAGGTGGACAACCCCCTGGTAGAGCCAACCCACCAAGGGGAGGTGAACCAAAAAGTGAAGCACGAAATGAGAACCATAAAACTAGGAAGAACAAAGCGAAAACAAAAACCAGAAAGAATGAAGGCAGGAACCAGAGAACCTACCTGGAAGTCTGAGGAAGAGAAAGGAAAGAGCACACTAGGAGCACTCCTGTAACAATTTCTACCTTCAAATGACCACAAATAGGTATCTCAAATCAACTGGTAATAACCCATTAAGAACAGAGTAATTTACAACTTAATCGCCATTTAGTCACCTAAGAATCACTCTGAATGCACAAGTGGTTTAATCATGGTAACTGTAAAAGTGGCATGTAATTTCTATTTATACCCAAGGTAAAAGCAAGTTACCTCTTCCTCCGCAAACTCTGGAATAGGCACCTCAAGACTCCGGGCCTGGGGATTCCATGCAGCCATATCTTCTCCAAGGAGAAGACATCATGGCGGAGAATCCCAGAGTCTGGAATTCGGCTCTGGAAAGAACGAAAAACTCTGGGACCGGGTCCCGAAGACACGAAAGATAAAATCAGAAAGAAAACAAACATCATGGGAGGGAAATCCTAGAGAAGAAAGCAAAGAAAAATAAAGAGGACAATGAAAACAAGGCAAGAGTCAAAAGCAAAAAAAGGAACCCAACATTTCGTACACAAAAATGTAGGGATGGGTATGCAGGGCGTAACAAATGGTGACTATCTGGGATGAATGCCTTAGTGCATTTGAGAATCACAAAATCTATGGTTAGTAAAACTGGAATGAAACATGACTTGGAGCATTCTGCTTGCAAGGTGCGAGGCGTTTGAGAAAATCTAGCCCATACATGATTCAATCCTTGGTCTTTTGTCAGTTGTGAAGTGTGTGCTTTAGAAGAAAATCAAGCCGATGACCTCTGGGAGAAGCAGAGAAGAGGCACTAAATATATCAATTTAAAGTTGTCAAATTTGCTCGTCTCTGTCAGATACTGGAGTTTTCATCCTTCTTTTCTTTCCTTCTCATTTTATTCTTTTCTGGATGGGAGGGTGGTACTCCTTTCACCATTAAGCTTAAGCTTAGCCAATTTTAACGGTGGTACTTCTTTCACCCTTCCATCCATCTCAATTTTCTAAATAGGGAAGAAAAACTCTAGACCCAAAAATAATTTTAAAAGTTTAGACTTGGGCCAACAAACTAGTGCGACAGATCTATTCTCGGTGTGTCCGATTACTTGTTCCTTTTGATTTTGATTTGACTAATTTTCAAACTTCTGGGGATGAATCTGATGAAGATTACTCATATCCTATTACCAAACTTACACAATAACTTTGGAGACCGGACCAATTTCACCATGCTAACAATAGATTCTGAGTTCACCGTAATGCAGAAGGTACCATCCTGAAGACTAGATGTTATGCGAAGCATACCAGCCTACAAAAAGGGGGAGAAAAACACTAGGGTTCCAGAAAAGAAAGAATGAAGCCGCAAACAAAACAAAAAGAAAAGGGGTGGTCCCAAAGGATGGCCAACAAAACTATTTACAAGGCACCCCAAATGGGGCACCGGGAAGGAAATATTTACAAGAAAGAAGATTTACATATAGTACAACTCCGGACAAACCTACCTCATTCAAAATAATGCTTGAGGAATTGTCCATTGACGGGAAATGAAACAACTTCTCCGGTCATGGTACTGAGGCAATAGGTATTTTCCCCGTAGATCTCTGAGATCAAGTATGGTCCGAGCTAGAGCCGTTGGAATTTAGTGTGCTTCCCTTTCTTTTCCTAGGCCTTATCCCACAAGAGGACTAAGTCTGAAATCTTAAAGGCCTTATACTGGGCTCTTTGGTCAAACCATCATTTTACTACTACTTGGTGATGCACAAAGTGCTTAAGGGTTGCATCTCTTTGTTCCTCCATTCGCACCAAATTTAGGAGCCAAACCTCTACGATGTTGTTCCGGTTGCTGAATTCCTGCATGAACTATAAAATTGGGATTTGTAGGTTAATGGGGAATACTAGGTTCTGGCCGTAAACTAGATGGAATGGGGATGTCCTCAGGGATGCCTTAATTTGAATATGAACCACCTAGAGGGTGAATCTTAGCTTTTGGTGCTAGTCATAGTGACTCTGTTCTAATAGATGTTTGATCAATTCAAGTAAATTTGTGTTGGTTGACTCAGCAACACCGTTCCCCTGGGGGTAATAGTTTCTAGAGAACTTCAGAGTGACCTTCCTATCATAGGTCCATTCAAGTAATTATGCCAAAGAAAATGCCAGACCATTGTCACTTACTATAGAAAAGGGAATTCTGAATCTTGTGACGATGTTTTCTTCCAAGAATTTTATGACTACGTCTGCCGTGTTGTTTTTACAAGGTATTGCTTCAGACCACCGGGTGTAGTAATCGATAGCGGTTAGGATGTACCGGTGGTTAGCAGAAAAGTTGGGATTGATTTCAATGATAAAGTCAAATGCCCATTGGGAAAAAGGTCTAGCTTCAAATACCGGCTGCAAAGGCATAGCCGGGTTCCGCTCATGATGTGCCACGGTTTGGCAAGTCTGGCACTTTCTGACGTGAGTGTAGACACCTTTAAAGATACAGGGCCAATAGTATCCAGCTCGGAGAATCTGATGGGTAGTGGCATTAGCTGAGCCATGCCCAATCCCAAACTTCCCATGGAATTCTTCAATTATTTTTGCAGCTTGAACCCTATCAATGCACCGGAGGTAGACTCACTCATAGTTTCTGCGGAAAAGAGTGGCATTCTTGATCATGAAGTGTGTACTTTTTAACCATAGGGCACAACATTTATTTAGAGGAAATCCCTCCGGGCATCTTTTATTCAACAATAAGTACACCAAGTCTGTGTACCATGGATCTCGAGTGATGGATTCCACTGTATACGTCTGACATTCGATGTGTGGAGTTTCTTCTGCCGTCGCTCTACATAGTCCCTGGCTTCGGACTTTCTTCATGGGTTTCATTTCCAAATCATATTCCTGGAGGATGGCCATCCATTTCCCCCATCTTTCACCCAACTCACTTTGCATCAAAAGAGATTTTACCACCTGGTCCAAGATGATAGCATGCAGCTTGCTCTAGATAATATAATGCCAAAATTTCTTCACGGTGCGAACAAGAGCAAAGGCCTATTTTTCCAAAGGCGAATATCGGACATCGACATTCTTAAAGGGGGAGCTCATGAAAGCTATTGGTCATCCTTCCCCTTCAACCTTTTAGGTCAATACTACCATGGCAGAATGCGATGAAGCAAAGGAATAAATATAAAAAGGGAGGGAATAGTCCGGACTAGCTAGAACTGGGGCATCCATTATTGTTTGTTTAATCTGAGTGAACACTCGCTTTTCTTCAGGACTCCACTCGATTTTGGTATCTTTCTTCATCATTTGTTGAGTGGCTTTATGATCTCGGTGAATCCAATGATGAATCGCTAGACAAAGTTGATCTTTCCAAAGAAAGACCTCATTTCTTTCTTGCTGCCAGGCATTTGTAGGTTTAGCAGCGCTTCAACTCTCTTAGGGTCAATGGATATACCCTTCTCAGAGATAATATGCCCGAGCAACTTCCCCTCAGTGACCTCAAATATGCACTTCTTAGGGTTGAGGGATATTCCATACCAGTGACATCTCTCATATCTAGGCGAGGTGGGCGGAATGATCACACCTATCCCAGGAAAAGATGGTCAAATTATCCATGTAGATGATTATACACTGGTTCACAAGGCCCTCGAACGCAATGTCCATGGCCTTTTGAAATGTGGCCCCTACGTTAATTAAGCCAAAGGGCATTCTCCACTAGGCAAATGTTCGCCACTTGGTGGTAAACACTATTTTGTCTCTATCCTCATACTTAACCATGACTTGGTTATACCTTGAGTACCCATCCAAGAAAGACATCATTTGTGATCTATTCATGATTTGCAACACCTCATCCAACGAGGGGAGAGGATGATTGTTTTTCTTGGAGGCCTTGTTCAAATTTTAGAAATCCACGCAAAGGTGGATCTCGCCACTTTTCTTCCTCACAGGGATGAGACTGGAAACCCACGTAGTGTGCCAGATTAGAAATATTATCTAGGCTGACAACAATTTTTGGACCTCCTGATAATTCAGAGGCTCGATCAGTGGGTTAACCAGTCATTGCTTTTGCCAAAAAGGCTTAGCATCAGGTTTGAGTGGGATAGTATGGGTCATGATGGATGTATCATATGTATTCATATCCTCATACCCCCACACGATCACATCAATGTATTCTTGGAGAACTGCAAGAATCTTCTTCTTCTCCTCAGGGGAGCAGAAGGTGCCAATGTGTATCATTTTCTCTTCATCGGGCTAGCCGATGTTTACTTTCTCAAATTTTCCTCCCTCAGAGGAGGATGATATATTTTCCCGACCCCAAGGGTCTTAGTCAAAGATTCATTCAAGCATGACCATCCCCTCAGGGATCGTGTTGGTTGGAAAGTCCATGATCCCGTCATCTTCGTCATCCTGTCCAGTATCATCATGATCTCTCTCTTCCACTATCTAGTCCTCAAAGATACCAACATTGGCTATGAAGACTAGGATATGTTGATCATCCTCAAAGACCTAAAAATGGGTGACATTATCTGGAATGGATGGGGTGGGGATCATCTCAACAAAAAATCTTCGTAGTCGCAAGCCAGCCATGGGCTCAAGTGTGCTGGCAGAAATGACAAGGGCATCCAGGACATAGTTCCGTCTCTACGGAATAATATTGATAGCCAAAGCATCAAAATCTTCAATAAGGCTCCATGTCTGGTTGAGGTATGCAGCCAACCTCTTATCATGACAGGTATATTGACTCTGGACTTGTTTAACAATCAACTCTGAATCACCCAGGGCCCAGAGGCGAGTGATTCCTTTCCTTAGTGCAAACAGGAGTTTGAAGACCAAAGCCTCATACTCTATGACGTTATTCATTTAGTTAAACTATAGCCTGTAGGATGCGAGGAAGGATTTTCCCTGCGGGTTGATTAACTCCACCCTGGCCCCACAACCCTGTTTGGATCAGGACCCATCAAACTTAAGGGTCCACAAGTCATCGTTTGTTATCTGGGGCTGGGAAGGTGAAGTGGTCTTTGGATTATTTTTGGGAGGGTTGGGAGGATTTTCCTCTGGCGCTGATGGTACGTAGGTGAGGTTTGCCTCCGGAGAGATTTCTGGTTGGGATTTCTGGACATGTAGCGCCGAGAAGGTGCTCCTAGTAGGAGCACTGGGTCTCAGGGAATCAACTACGTGTTCTTTCTTCTGGAGGGCATTGATATGTCGAGTAGCAGCGGCAAGGAAAGGTTCACACTTGAGCTCTGAATGTTTCTGGTAATGCACCCGACATCAAGTGTCAGACAAAAGTGTGACGATGGTCACCGCGACACCCTGAGAGTTAACCTCAACCCTCAATTTTTCTTCCAGGTCCTGGGTTCTCTGTGAAACTATGGGATCCTCCCCGGGGGTGAAATTAAATGTTAAGATCTCAAGGAGTTGGTACAACCTGGGGGAAGTCTCAGAGAAGAGGACCTCATTCACCCTCCCGACTTTGGTGAGGGCCTGTCTCATCCGGGGCTCACTTTCAACCCAGATCTTGTTAGATTCTCCTTCCCAGGGGAGCCATATGTGGAAGAAGCCGGTCGAGAAATATCCATTCAGGGACTTGGACCAATTGTGACTTAGCAACATCCCATAAGTCTCTGGGATGTCCACCACTTGGATGTTGATTGTACTGGCTATCCCGGGGTCCTGGATGAGTTGAATCCTAACATTCTTCAGTTCACCCACCATTTTTACAACAATTTTATTCAGTTGGATTAGTGCACCATTGGATGAGGTGGGTCTGAATCTGAGCTTCTGGCGTATGGATAAAGGCATGATGTTGCCGGAAGCCCCAGAATCTACTAGGAACTTGTGTATATTTTTTCCTTGTATGTTCAAGCCTAGTAGGAAGGGAGGATCTTAAGTATTTCCCTGGAAGATAGCCACATTGGCGTCCTCAAAAGAGACAGTCTTGGGTGAGCGACTGACGGCTTCCAGGTTTCCCAAGAGCTTTAGATGGGACTTCTTCTTCTTGGCATAGTTAAGTAGAACCTCCTTCAAGGTCATGGGTGTGGTGGTCTATTCTAACACCTTCATGATGTCGAACCTTCCTCTTGAGAATTGGTGGCTTCCCTCGGCTGGGTCCTTAGCTTGGTTAGAGCCAGGGCCTTTTGGAGGGGCAGATCAATCAGTCATTTTGTCCCAGGGAGGAGTGTCCTTGGGAGGTGTGGGCATGTAAAATGGTTCCTTACCAGCCTGACTCTGAGTGTTGTAGGGAGTTTGTGGGTTGGTAAAGGCATTGGCTTCAAAGGCCAGAATAGATTCATCAAAGAACCCCTGTAGTTCAGTTTCCTCTTCATCTCCCTTGTCTGTTATAAAGAAGACAATCTCACAGGAGAATGCACTGTGAGTGGGATCTTGTATAGGAGGCTCTGGGGGAGTAGGATCAGAAGCTTGTTGTCTGTCCAACTGGGAAATCATGATGACTTTGATGGCACAATTTACCTTATTGTGAGAGCCTGTGTCTTGCAATCTACACCAATTGGTCATGGGCTGGAAATCTGTGACTGGCATGAAATGGGAAGGTCCAGCGCCACCCTGATTGGTGTTTTGGTTTGGAGGTGGACCTTCGGTACTAGCATTGTTATTCCATTGTTGTTGGTTGGCCTGAGGCCCGTTGTTATAATTTCTTCCTCCAGCATTATTGTTTTGTAGGCCGAAAAAAAATATTTCCTCTCTGGGAATTGGTGTTGTGGGGTGCAAAGGACCCCGCCTTTAGCTGACTCATGTCCACAGTCAGCATGGAAAACATTCGCCAGAGGGTTTCAACCTCGGCAGCCAACTGGGTATTCACGTCACAGTGTGATGGTTGTTGTTGGTTCCCTGGGAAAGCGGCAACATTCTCTGGAGTCAGAGGCGGCAGTCCTCCAGCCGCGGATGACTGAAAGAAAGGAACTCTGGGTGATTGTGTCTGTGGTTGTTGCATTTGTTGTGACTGGTTCCAGGGAAAAGATTCCAGACCTAGTGTTATCTAGGTTTGAAATGGATATATGTACCGGGCCTGCTGGTCTATCGGCAGTGGTGGGGGGATTCATGGCCATCACTGGGGCACCCATTGCTTGATTGGATTTATATCCTCTGGCATAGGAAGTTCCATCGGGTATCATGTTAAATGGCATGCTCTTCCCAATCCTGCCCAGGAATTTGTTAAGACCACGGGACAAATCTAAGGCCAGATTATAAACCTTCGCCAAAGTATCCCGGTCACCGAGGGTGGTAGTTCTCTAGAGGAGAGTGGAAATGAAGGGGTCCATCACATTGAGATAGGTCTGGATAGTTACATCCATGGATGGGATGAAGGGGCCCGTGCACCGCTTCAAGGTGCGTTGGAACCGATGGTTGAATGTTGCAAGGGGCTCATTCGGTTCCTTCCTGATAGAAATGAACTGACTGTGAGACCATGCTGGGTCCACGTGTACTTGGAAGGCAGCCAAGAAGGCATCCTCCATGTCCTACCAACTGTTGATGGAGTTAGCATGAAGGTTAAGGTACCCGTTAAGTTTGTTTTGTCCCGGGGACAGAGGGAACATCTGGGTCACAATGTCTTGATGCTAGATCCAATGTTGGTTCATGGCATATTTGTATGCCTGTAGATGCTCCTCTGTGGTTTGTGAGCCTAAGTGCTCATATCGGGGACAAATATTTTTTAGGTGCGAAGGTAGATCATTGACTGCACCCAAAAAAGTTCCCATTGGGGACCCAATATTTCCAAAATATGCAGCCATTGGGGGTGTGGGATTTTAACTAGGTTGAGTGTTAATCCACGGGGTCATCTAGGGGAATTGGGTACTCTGGGATGTGCTAGATCCCCAGACAATGGTGGCTGGCTTGGCTTTCGGGGTCTATTTCTTTTGAGCGAGAGGCTCGAGTTTGACAAACTGCCCGGGATTGGGAGTTGATCTAAGGACTCTTTCAAATCTTGTTGGTGAAAATGACCCAATTCCGCTGAAGGCTTGACTCCCAAAACTATGGCTCAGGGAACCCTCGGGCAGTGTGAAATCTAAATCCTTAGAGGGGGATGAGTTCATGCCCTCCTTCTAGCACCATTTTTTGTTGACTAGACTTTTTGACCGGGCCTGCCAACAGATGAAAGTTGTCATTGGGTACCAGGGTACCGGCCAATGTTGCCTGTAAATGTTGTCCAGGGAAATGAGATTCCCCGGGCCTCCAAGCACATGAGAGTCAGGTCTCGATAGTGCAGGGTCTCAGTTGGGAAATGTGACTATTTTGTTTGAGGGGGATAGTTGGTTATCTTAACTTGTCTTCTCTGGGGATTCAAGTAAGTGGGGTTTCCTGCAAGCGCACATTCACTTGACAAATAAACTTCAAAAGATATTACAGAGTTAGAAATATTTCATCTACCTATAGTTATACTTAAACATTCAAAACATCGACAATGCTCTAACACACTACACTAAATACCAAAGAAATACAGAACCATCAGGTCATATTTGATCAGTAGCAAAGGAAAAGGAGGTCGTTAATCTACTTGAAGTATTAGAGAAAAGGACATAAGAACATAAAGCATAAAATATCATCAACCCAGAGATCAGAATGCTAACAACTTCATTGATAGAACCCTTCCTTCTTCATTAACATATCTCCAGCAAGCACTGGTGCGTATTACAATGGTGGCTCCAAGGGAGCATCTATCTACTGAAAGCTTCAAACTAAGGAGCATTGAGCTCTGCAACTATGAACTAAGAAAACCAAATTGCTATTAGTTATGGACTTCAAAGTCATCAATTTCGCCAACCCTTGAAATGAGGTTGGACTTAATATTTATACACCAGATTTGACCTAAAGCTCAACCTAATTTATTTTACACTTTACAATATAATACTATTTTCGGTGGCCGGTACTACCTACACCACACTACAAAAGACCTCGAGATGAAAAAGGCCTTTCATTTCAGAAGAATAAGACAAGAAAAGAGGAGTGGAAGAATTGGCCTTGAAAAGAGAGCCGAGAGGAGAAAAGAAGAAATCCGATCCCCCGAGAATCAAGGCTATATGCCTCATAAATGGGAGGGCAGCTCACTATCTCCGATGTGCCAGGTGTTATGTTGAAGTGACGCCTTGGGAAGACCAACTGTCAGAGCCCTCTTGTCGAGCCGACATGTCTTGTTGTGGTTACCTACCTTTTGACAACCTTTATTAACTGCCTTGAAAGTGACCGGTCGACCTTGGGAACCGGGACATGGGTCACTTAAAGAGTACAAAAATGTGGGATTCAAAGTTCTGGGATTTGGGAACTTGCATTCTGAAAGAATGAATGAATACAACCAATACATGCTTGGCGATATTTTCTAGACTTCAGAGAACTTTATTGTTCCTTATGATATTTCCCAAGCCTCCAACACTTGGCCTATGCTTTCTTCATCTACATCTCTGATGCTATCCCAGCGACTGTGAACAGCCTCCAATGCTTCCTCAACCTCTTTGGCCCCATTCTGGAATTCATCCACCATCTTGATGGCATCATGCGATTCGATCATTGTCTTAGACAATATAGATAACCTTCCCTAGTCAAAATCTCTGGCCGACAGATACAGGGACTCCATCCGCTCATCAAACTTGCTGAGGACGTAGTCTTTTGGGGTGCATGTTCCAGTGGTGAAGGGATCAACTTGTGATACTCACACCACGAATGCTTGAAACAGGCTCAAGGGGTAATGGACCGCTATCACCTTCTCTTTCAAGGCCTTAACTAGTTCCTTGGATACCTCAATCCTGAGGACAAGTCTGGAGTACTGGGCATGGTGGTGACTTCTTCTCCTATGTTGCGGATTTCTTCCAGCCTGGCCTTCCATTTTTCATACTTTGCTAAATCTCACTCCCATATAAGAGTGGAGCCCTTTTCCTGGCTGAGAATAATGTCAACCCGATAAAGGTCTGAGAGGGACAACGCTAGGAATTGTCTCATGGAAGCCACTTGCTTGGTGGCCCACCCATCTACAACCTGCACCTTCTTTTTCATGATACGTAGAGAATCCACATCACCCTACACAAGTGACAATCTGGAGGAAGGGAATCTGGGTGGACCTCAGCCAAAGGCTGTGTAAGTTCTACCAGAAGCATGAGGAGATTGGCATTTGTCTCTCTTTGCTCCTTTAGCTTCTGGCCCTACTTGATGTATCTGGCCTCTATTGCTTTTGTGGCCTCCCTTAGCAAGTCCAATTCACCTTATTTGTCTCTCCTCCCTAGTGCCACTTCTATTATGTTATAATCTTTGGGTCTTACGACCGCTGCCTCTGCATCCGATGGGGGTGTTGCGATAGTCGCAACTATGTTTCTTGTTGGACCAGTCTGGAGAGTATGGACTGTCTGTACTTTCTTAGGCTTTTTAGCCTCTACATTCCTGGCTATCATCTTGGCCGACGAGAGTGTAGCGCCCAATGTTACCACTGGGGCCTTCCTTTTCCTTGATTTGACTAGCCATTGGGGCACTTGGGGCAGCTTTGTTGTTAAGACCTATTCATTTGGGTTCCTTTCGAAATCTAGTGGTACATTCCCAGAAGGTACATTGTCTTTGGGCTCTTTCTCCCTCTCTTGTTCTCCAGAACCTTCAATATTTTCTGCCATGTTGGCATCTTCTGTTGTACTATCCAAAACCTTTTCTCCGATCCCAATATTGCCTCTATCTTTAGGGACATCCTCGTCCCTCCCAGTGTTAGCTGATTCAACATTTTCATTGTCTAGGATTTCTTGATCAGTCCGCTGCTGCTGCTCTTGGGCCTCATCGGCCTCATCTGTTGGAACATTCTCCTCCACCAGAACATCTTGTGAAGGTGGGTGAGGTCTCTGGCCAAAATTTAACAAGGCGGCCGCCGTTACTACCTCACTAAATGTGCTCCAAGACACTTGATCACCCAGAGTAACCAAAGGCATGTGGAGCGTGATGATCGAGGGTACGGTTGATCCTGTGGGACCGAGTTCCCCGACCATCGGTTGTTCATCTATGGGTTGCCTTGGTGTGTCCTCGGTCTCCTAGACTGGTATCTTCTCCTTCTTAGGCTCCTTTTGTACTTCTTCCCGAGCCTCTTGCTTTGATGTGTCCTCTTCTGGGATTTCCTTTTCTACGGGGGCCTCTTCATTATCCTGAGCTGCAATCTCCTTCACCGCATGACTTATACCTTGTTGGAGGTCCATGAGCTCCTCCGCTGAGAAAGTGTCGTTGAATTCATCGTGCAGGGGCGAGGAGTCTGAAATATCCTCTAGTTTGAGAGAGTCTGAACTGTCATCCACCAGAGGCACATCTGACATACCGAGACTGGCGGCTGCACTTGGCGTAGGGGTCACCTTCTTCTTTCTTGTCAATGGGACCCCAATATCCAGAATGCTAGTGGACTCTGCCTCAACGAAGGTCTATTTTTTCATCATTGTAGTCAATGGGGATCTCGCCGGGCGAGTAGAAGCCATTGGAGTTACTTGGAGGCTAGAGGATATCTGCGTGCTCAACTGCTGGCTGGATAGCCTTGCCGAATCCATTTGTTGTTTCAATTGTTCCATTAGGTGGGTGGGAACTTGGGGAGGCACTTTGGCTGGGGTGCCCTCTTTCTCTTTTCCTTTGCTTGTGCTTGGTTCAGCGGCCACGGACAATGAAGAAGGTCCGGCACTGGCTAAAGAGGGGGCGGCAATTTTTGACCGTTCGTTTCTTTCGGGTGCTCTTGGGACACACCCGGGCAAAATATTGCTGACTTGCTTCTAAAATGGGGTGACATACCCATTCAATTGTTAGGTCCTCAGGGGTGGCCCAGTCCACCGGAGGGAGATCTAATTTGTCCAGCCCTTGCCCCTTGTATGTTGGGTCCTTGAATGTTGTCAGGCCCAGAGATCAAAAATCTATTGGAAGTCTGCCCAAAAATCTTCAATGTCAGTTTCGTGGAGTGGGGATGCCCAGGGAAGTGCTGCGAAAATATTTCCGAGGGGATCATAGTTCTTCCGGGCATGGTGGAATTCCACCAGCCACAGGTTTTTCAATTCACTGTTTGCCTCCCGGGCTGCGGCAAGGCTGCATGTATAATTCCCACATGAGAATGGGAATGGGACGTTGATGACCTTCTTCAATGTAAAGAAGGCGTGCAGATCCATCATCTGTCGGTAGAACTCTAAAAGAATAATTTTGTCCCCGCAATACCGGGGAAGAAGATGGAGCTTCCCATTGAAGTCGATCACCTGAATGTAGGTGTGATGTTGGAATTGAATAAAATATCGGCCATAGGTGCTAACCAGAATCATCACCGCTTGTGATAGTCAGTACCCAGAATACCGAGTAAGTGTTAGAATGTTGTGGTAAATGAAAGCATCATTTACCCGACATAAATTTGAGAAACTGAGTTCCCATTGCACTTGGGGATAATGATCCCACAGTGTCATTTGGCCCGGCCCATTTCCAAGCTCCCCAACTGTTCCCAAACCTGGAAAAGCTGGTCTTTGTTGAGCTAGTGCCCATAGCACGTATGATGTCATGTAGAACTTGGAATTTTGGACAACGCCCTTTACCTACTTGTCCACGTGGTTGGATATGAGGGTCGCCAAGTTGAAAGTCTGACTACGAGTGGTAATACAATATAGAAATTAGTACATCCATGCTGATAAATCCTGGGCATGGGGAAATATGAAGATCTTGCATAAGAATACAATGCTCGCCTGAATGGGCTCTTTGAACTCCCCACGGGGAATTTCCAACTTCATCCTCCTGCAATCCTTCTTTGGGATTTTCAGCCAGTGGCTATTGAGATGTTGCCGGGATATAAGGGCAGCATCCTCAAACTCCTGCAATGTTTAGACCCGATTCTGAATAATGGATCCATTGAACTGAGGGATCCCCAGCCCTGAGGCAAAAGTTGTTGCATCCAGGGTGACGATTGTTGCTGGGTACTACAGTGGCTGGGGATCCAGAAGTAGGACAGTTTGAGTTGGTGCGTTGTACAATGTTGCCAATTCGAGTATTAACTCTGGTGATTGCAATGAACAAGAAATTTTTTTCGCCTTAATGATATCGGAGGTGGCTATCTGAGTGGCCAGATTATCTTCGGTGGCCTTCAACCTGTAAATGGTTTGAATCAAGCCTTGGATTTCTGCCCAAGGTCTAGGCCCTCTGTCTGTTATTTCTTGAACTATGGACTCTATTTTTGATCTCACAAGGGTACCCTCCTTTGGATACTTTGAGGTCAAGGGCAGCTTTGCCAACAACCTTTCGACCTTGGTTTTGGTGGCCGCTCGGGTGGAAGTGGTAGGCAACTCCGGGCTAGAAGAAGGGGTGATTACTTCAGACATCTTTGATCAACTTGTCCGCAACCTGCAAGACCGGAGAACCATTAGAATGTTGTATATGCAAAAGAATATTAAAAACTCAGGGGAAATCGTTGCCACCTTGCACCTGTTTAATAAGTGTTAGCATACATCAAAAAGAGGTCCCAAAATACTTGCAATAGACGTGAGTAGGACTCCGGGGGACATTGAGCCAAATGACAAGGAGAACGTAGGGAAAGGAATTGCCTGGGACCCGGAGGTCGGATAATCTAGTCATTTCTGTGCCGATGTGACTAATAGGAATCCATATTTGGCTAACGTGGGTTGGGACGTGGTCAGGCCACAGGCGATATAAAGGCATTAATGGAAACAAGTAGGCAGACACAGGATAAAATAAATTCCAGATGGGACATGGTTTGAATGCCCGCTCGTGGGAAGTTAATCCTGCCATTAAGGTGATGAGATGGAGGAGAGAGAAAGCTATCATGGCTCAAACTAGTGAGGTGTCGATTTCAAACCGTGGTGACTTCATCTCAATGAGCTCAGTCTTATGGGTGAAAATAAAAGACAGAGCGTGAGGAACTCGCAAACTCGGAAGGATATACAAGATATATACATAAAAATCTAGAGGGTCGAAGGCCAAAACATATATACAAGATATACAACATTTACAAACTTTTCACAGATTTTATACAACTATACACATATATACACAAACTAACCTAAGACAATATACATTATAAACATTAATCTACAACTGCACAAAGGGCGGACAACCCCCTAGCAGAACCAACCCACCAACGGGAGGCGAACACAAAAGCGAAGCACGGAACGAGAACTGTAAAACCAGGAAGAACAAAGCATAAAAAAAAACTAGAAAGAACGAAGGCAGGAACCAGAGAACCTACCAGCAAGTCTGAGAAAGAGTAGGGAAAGAGCACACCAGGAGCACTCCTGTAACAAGTTCTACCTTCAAATGACCACGAACAGGTACCTCGAATCTGGTAATAACCCACTAAGCACAGAGTAATTCGCAGCTTAATCATCGTTCAGTCACCTAAGAATCGCTCTGAATGCACAAGTGTTTTAATCACGGTAATTGTAAAAGTGACATGTAATTTCTATTTATACCCAAGGTAAAAGCAAGTTACCTCTTCCTCCACAAACTCTGGAATAGGCGAACCTCTGGACTCCGGGCTCAGGGATTCCATGCAACCATATCTTCTCGCGAGGAGAAGACATCGTGGCGAAGAATCCAGAGTTCAGAATCTGGCTCTGGAAAGAACGAAAAACTCCAGGACCGGGTCTTGGAGACACAAAAGACAAAAGCAGAAAGAAAACAAACCTCACGGGAGGGAAAGCCCGGAGAAGAAAGCAAAGAAAAACAAAGAGGACAAAGAAAACAAGGCAAGAGCCAAAAGCGAAAAAGGGGACCCAACATTTTGCACACAAAAATGTAGGGACGGGTATGCAGGGCGTAATAGTTCCAAGCTTAAGGTTTTTCTGACCTGATTTCTACTTGGTGGGAACAAGCACCCCGAAGGTCAGGTAACAAGGCTTTTATCTTTTTCAAAAAATTACAGTTCATAAAAGAGCAATTAAAAATTTGGAATAGAGATAAATTCAGGAACATTTTTGAAGAAAAACATAAGTTAGAAGAGGAACTTAAACAATTGAGTCTAAAAGGGATTGAAAAAGGCATGCATGAAGTTGACTTTCAAGAAGAAATTTGACTACAAAAGGATTTGGAAGGATGGTTAAGAAAAGAGGAAATTTTCTAGAAACAAAAATCCAGAGAGACTTGGCTTAAAGATGGGGATAAAAATATAATTTTTTTTCACAACTCTGTAAAAATACGTAGAGCAAGGAATGAGATTTACAGCATTCAAAATGGCAATGGGGTGATTATAGATGATATGGAGGGCATTAACAAAGAAGTTGTGGCTTTCTTCTATAAAAAAACACCCAGAGGAAGGGGTTGAGTAGATGATAGAGGAGGTTCTGACTGTCATACCCCCTGTAGTAACAAAAGACCTTAATGAAAAATTGATGGCTCCAACTACTAAAGGAGAGGTAAAACATGCCTTATTTGGTTTGGGTGGGGATAAATCCCCTAGGCCTGATGGGTTTCCAGCTTTTTTTTTTTCAGAAACTATGGCATATATTTGAAAATGATTTATGGGATGTAGTTGAGGAATCGAGAAAGGGTGGTTTTATCCTTAAAGATTTCAACACTACCTTCTTGGCTCTTATTCCTAAGAAGGATGAACAAATTACCTTTGATGACTTTAGACCTATTGCTCTTTGCAATACTGTTTATAAAGTTATCTCCAAAGTAATTGCCAACCGTCTGAAGCTTGTTTTACACAAAATTATCTCAGAAGAGCAAAGTGGTTTCTCCCCAGGGAGTTCTATATTTGAAGGGATTATTATTTCTCATGAGGATGTCCACTCAATCAGATCTTCCAAAGCTCAAAAAATGATGGTTAAACTGGATATTAAAAGAGCTTATGATGAAGTTTATCAAAGTTTCTTGATGAAAGTTTTGAAAGGAATTGGTTTTCCAGAGAATTGGATTCAATGGGTAAAGGGATGCATTGATGGTCCAATGTTCTCTATTCTGGTAAATGGTAGCCCACAACATTTTTTCTCTCAAGATAAAGGGATTAGACAAGGGAATCCACTTTCCCCTTTTTTGTTTATTATTTTGGCAGAAGTTCTAGGTAGGCTGATTTTGAAAAACAAAACTAATGGTAAGTGGAAAGGCATTAAAATCACAGAAGGGGTAGAATCATTGACACACTTACAATTTGTTGACGATACCTTTCTAGGGGGAGATGTTACTGAACAAGAAGCAAAGGTGATGAAGGAAACTCTGGGAATTTATGGGAGAGTGTCAAGACAACACATAAACTGGAGAAAATCAGAGATTTTCTTCTTTAATACTCCAAAATACATACAAGGCAGAATTTGTAGAATCATGGGAATGAAACAAGGACAGATGCCCAACAGATATCTTGGTATGAATCCCTTTCTTTGGAGGACGTAACAAAGCAGACTCGTGGAAAGATCTGATAGAAAAGTGCCTAAAAAAGATGGATGGGTTGAAAGGCAAGTGGTTATCTTCAGTTGGAAGGATATTAATGTTGCAGACTGTAATCTCTGCTATCCCTGAATATTCCATGATGTGTGAAAAAACTACATCTGGAAGGGGATTCTTTGATTATCATACAAGCTATAAGCAAATTAACTATAAATGCATGGCATCTTCAAAACTGCATTGAAACTATCAGAGAAGATCTAATTTTTTTTGAAGATTTTAGAATATCTCATATTAAACGAGATGGTAATAAGGAAGCTGACAAACTGTCTAAATGGGTAGTATCACTAGAAGAGGTGGAGAATTTATATTTTGAAAAATTTACTATTAATGATGTTGGGATATCATCTTTTCCAAGTCACCATTTTAAGTAAGTTACCGATGGCTGGCCTCCAAAGGACATTAGTAATTATAATTAATACGAAAAAGTTGGGAATTGTAATTATTCCATTATTACTCAATTGGGGTGATGGATAGCATTTATGAATATGAATGAATGGCGACAATAAGCATGGAAGGTAGAGCTATATTCGTGTGAGAGGACCGCAAGACAGGATAGAGGACAAAGCGATGGGACGGGAGTTAAAACAAACACGATGCCACTTGTTTATTTAAACGGACATCCTAACCTGTATTGCTGATCTCCTCTATTTTATTTTCTTTTATTTTTCTATTTACGGATTGTAGGTGCAGTGAAGCAGGACGATGGAGCCGAACTTCACCTTCAAAACAACGAAGCAGCAACATGGTCTTTTTGGCCCAGTCGAAAATATAAGGTTAAAGAAGATGCTGAACTGCCCCATGAAGAAGGTGATTATCGCAATGCAGAATACTTTGGGGCCGCTTTTCAACAACGATAACATAAGGTGAAAATTGCAAGTCGACATTGCAGTGATGACAATGGCGTGGGGACTAGAAATTGGAGAGCATGAAAATGATGTCAAATGGGTTATGGTGTCCTTGTTCGAGATATAGATTTGTTGGAAGGGATAAACTCCTTACTAGAGTGGGCACACCTAGGATGGGCGTTCAATTATAGTGAAATGTATGAAGATGAGGAGGAGGGCATGGAGGTGGGAATCACTCATTTCCTCAATTGGCCTACGAGGGTGGATAGAGCGGCTTACATGTTGGAACGAAAGAAGGCGTGGATGCAGCTTGTCAGGGCCATTCATGAGGCTCATACTGCAAAAAGGAGGGTAATTATACCCATGGTGATTCCTAAAAAGCATAGGTCTGTTCGAATCCGCAGAGCAAGGGTGGCAAGCAAATGACGGGTAAAAACCCCAATTTTTGAGAAGGAAAAGCAATATAATTTTGAGTAAAGGTGGAATGTTGAACCTGAAAGGATGAAGAAGAATATGTAGAAGACTGGCCGGGATGTAAAGGCTCTATGTTGTAACTCCCCAACAAGCAACTTACAGTGGTGGGCGGAAGAAAAGCGTTGGAAGAAAGTATGATGGGCTTTACTTATTACTCGCTAGTAAGTCTCTGTGTAAATGAGGAATTTTATAATATTTGTAAATGTTCCTTTGTAATGGGGTGGGTAGTTTTTTGGGCACTTAGGGCCCGTTTGTTTCAGGGTGGAATTGGAATTGAATGGGAATTGGCATTTCTGAATTCCCAAAAATGTTCAATTCCCTGTTTGGTGGAAAACTTAAAAATTGGAATAGGGTTATGCGAATTCTAATTTTGGGTCATTTTGAGCATTCCACAATTCTTTCTCAGACCTGTTATTGGAATTGAAAATTGGAATTGGAATTGAAAGTATTATTTTGGGAAGG
>MU224083.1:1912283-1940612 GCA_018584345.1 Thuja plicata
CCAGGTGAACCAAACAGGACAGCCTAATTCTAGAATTCATTTTGAGAATAGCCCAATTGCCAGAATGGATTCAATTCTAGAATTGGCAATTCCAGCATGCACAAATTCCACGAAACAAACGGGCCCTTAAGCCATAGGCTGGATAGGAAAAATGGGAAGTGCAAAATGGGTGTTTGATAGAATGAACGAACGAGTCTAGAAATGACTCCATGTAATACAGTATGTAAACTCTTTCTATAATCAATAAAATATAACCTATTACCGATCAAAGAAAAAATTAAAAAGAAAATGAAATTTATAGTATATAACCTAAAAATATAAAATCATAAAATTGAAAAAAAACCTAAAATCATAAAATTTAAAAGAGCGTTGAAATTGAAATGTTGAATTTGGGCGGGAGTTATCGGATATACGATTAGGCCTGTTTTTTTCTTTACGTGGATGGTCAACCCAAATGACGTGTTCACCATAATTCCTCTGACCTCCAGACTTTGACCATGTAGCTGATGACCTTTTTTTTCACCCGAAATTGATGAAACAAAAAGGGTTTCTTAAAGACATTATCAACTTTCCATCAATATAATTGCTCTCAGAATTCGAGTTCAGTAAGTAATTATTACTTATTTTCTAATTGGGTTATCTCTAAAGTCCTAATTGACAGACTGGTTGAAAAACAACTATAACTTTCAAACGGTTTAACCTTTTTGAAATCCGAAACATGCGTCACATTTTATGCTTCGCCTGCTATAAGAAAAAAAAGTTTTCTTTTTGTAAAGTTTAGAATTAGTTAAGGTGGTCAGACACGAGAGTTTTGTTTTATTTTGAATAAGTTGTAGCAGAAAATTCATAATTAATTATTTATTTGGTAAAACATTACACAAAAATATGCGTCACATTTGGGCATGAGTCTACTACTTATATCTAGAATCTTGTGAAAATATATCATCATTTGATTGTGATTAATGTGGTCAGACATACACATACTTTTTATCTTTTTCTTGAAATTTTCGTACCACTGCATTGAAATCTAAAATATTGAACAATTAGATTAATTTTTTTTTTCTGACAAGGGCTAGTAGTTTAGAAACTACATTCAATTTCCTACAGATTATACATTCTTACAACTTTTTCACATAAGGTTGATAAGATGTTCAACTTTTACGTCAAGTTTTCTAACCCTGATTTTATGATTTTTCATTGCTACTTAAGGCCATAGCTTGGTATACCATGATCCTGCACATACCCCTAATAGAGTTGTCTATTCTAAGGACTTAAGGGGTTGCTCTAGGTACCCTACTTTCTTAGGGGTTTCCAATAATTTCAATAACCCATATGTAAACAAGTATTCATCACTATAAGTTTCCAAGCCATCCACCTCAGGGGGAGCTGTGACCCGCACGGGAGAAGTGTAGATGTCTTTTAGTTTGAGGGGTGACTTATCCAAGGATTTATAGTCAAAGACCACATGACCCATTTTATAGAATTTTTGATAAAAAATTATGGCATTTTCTATTCTAAGGCCTGTGTCTACTTTCCTAACTTTATTTGTAGAGTACTGAAATTTGCTTATTGACAAGAACATTAACAAAAAAGTGGGTAAATACTAACCTAGACTTTACCTTGGTCACATCATCTGTGGGAGAAATAGTGGTCAAAGGTATTTCCAGTCCAATGGAAGATCTTCCCATCGCAGAATTCCAACAGGAGAGCCTTGGCATTCAGACCCATACCAATGTGGTCCTACTTAAGTTTGTTGCAAGATCAAATTATAGCTTCCATTTGCAATGGGAAATATAATGCTTTCCATAGGCCCAAGCCACTGAACAAGTTTCTATCAGGTCATCGTTTACAATAAATTTTAATAAGAACAGGGCCCCTGACATATCACTGATTGAGGCACTCCCTTTGAGCTTCCATATCTGGGATGCCCACTTTGTCACCTTAGCAATGGTTAGTCTAAAGGAGAAAAATTTCCCCACTAAGATATTGTTCATTAAGGAAACAATATGATCAACGACTGAGTTGAGCAACTTGATAGTCGTTCCCTCCTCAATTTATGAACATTCTGGAAAAAACTCTTGCTCCTTATGGTTGCTACCAACAAGGGATTTTTTTCACCTATTAGATTGACCATCACTTTTCACTTTATTCTGTTCTTATTTTTTGAAAACCACCTTAGGAATGTCGACTCTGAAAATGGGATTAGAAACCCCTTCGATCTGATGTTCTTCCCCATGATTGGGAGCAGTCACACCAACCTTTTTTTCTATCAACATTGTGGGTCCCTCATCTCCATTGAAGAGAGCATCTGCAGTTGTGGGAGGTTCCCTAGTTTGGGAGACCTAGTCCCGACTGTCATCCTCGACCATGAGTTGCAACAATTTGAAAATTTGAACAAAGCAACAAAGCGGAAAAAGTTCATTCCAAGTTAGAATGTTATAAGAGGAAAATAGTTGTTTTAATTATAATGTTGTTCTTATAATTTTTCTTAATTGTATGCTTATTTTATATTATTAATTCATATATAAAGTTATTATGCTGAGAGGCATAATCCTACACTGATATCAACTCTTATAGAAGGTCATCAAATGTAATGGTGTAAACAAAAAGAATCTTTTTAAATTCCTAAACCATTTGCTAAAGCCAACACTCCAATATACATTACTACCATCTAATAGCTAAGGGCCCGTTTGGCAGCAGGAATTGGACTGGAATTGGCATTATCTAATTCTAGATAATGCCAAATTCCATGTTTGGGTCCATGGAAAAAAATGGAATTGGAATTCCGAAATTGTCATTTTGTCCAAAAAATGGGAATATCATCTTCCACCTAAATAGGTGGAATTGGAATTTCAAAATAAGTGGAATGGGAATTCCAATTTTTAGAAAACCAAATTTAATATTTTGTGGGATCCGTGACTATAAAGATGTATATTATATTGCTATAAGGATGTATATATATACATGTGTGTATATACTCATGTGTGTATATACACATGTGTGTATATATACACATGTGCATGTATATACAAACCAAATTTAATATTTTATAGAATCCGTGACTATAAAGATGTATATTATATTGCTATAAAGATGTATATATATATACACATGTGTGTATATATATGCACATGTCTATATATACACAAATGTGTATATATACACATGTGTGTATATAGACACGTGTATATATATGCACATGTGTGTATATATATGTACATGTGTATATATACACATGTGTGTATATAGACATGTGTATATACACATGTGTGTATATACACACATATATACACACATGTAATGTGTGTGTATATACACAAATGTATGTATGTGTATACACATACATGTGTGTGTGTGTATATACACATGTGTATATGTGTATATATGGATACACACTTGTATATGTATATACACATATGTGTGTATATATACACACATGTGTGTATATAACACACGTGTGTATGTGTGTATACACACACATGTGTATGTGTGTATATGTGTATGTACACACATATATACACATATACACATGTGTCTATATATACACACATGTATATATACATACATGTATCTATGTATATACACATGTGTGCATGTGTGTATATATATACACATATACACCCCATATTCAAAGAAATTAAAAAATAAAGAATTAAAATTCCTTATGCATCTTCTTAGTTATCTTCTGGGTGAACCAAACGGGTCAGTCCATATTCCAGATTTCATTTTGAGGATAAGCATCTTCCTGAATTGCCAGCATCTTCTTGAATTGACCATATCTAGGATATGGTATTCTAGCGGCCAAACGGGCCCTAATAGTTGTAATTAGCTTTTAATAGTTGTAATTTCCACTACTATTATACATGGATAAAAATAGAAGCTGAAGCAGAAGGGGCTATGAGCAATGTGGACGCCATCAACATGTATATAATCTTGCCCATATTCTCTTCTATTGAAAATTCCTAAATATAATATACCATGTGGAAGTGCTCAATCAATGTTACAACTCACCACTTCCCGTTTGGCAGCAGGAATTGGACCGGAATTGGCATTATCTAATTCTGGATAATGCCAAATTCCATGTTTGGATCCTTGGAAAAAAATGGAATTGGAATTCCGAAATTCTCACTTTGCCCCCAAAATGGGAATATCATCTTCCACCTAAATAGGTGGAATTGGAATTTCAAATTCCAATTCTAATTTTTACAAAAGCAAATTTAATATTTCGTGGGATGCGTGACTATAAAGATGTATATTATACTGCTGTAAGGATGTATTTATATACATGTATGTGTATATACACATACATGTATGTGTGTATATACACATATGTGTGTGTACATATACATACATGTATGTGTATGTATGTGTGTATATATACACCCACATGTATAGTGTGTGTATGTGTGTATATATACACAAATGTATGTATGTGTGTATATATACACATGTGTGTATATGTGTATACATGGATACACACTTGTATGTGTATATGTATGGTGTGTATATATACACACATGTATGTGTGTATATATACATAAATGTGTATGTGTGTATATATATACACATGTGTATATATATACACATGTGTATACATGAATACACACTTGTATGTGTATATACACACACGTGTGTATGTGTATATGTACACAAATGTGTGTATATGTGTGTATACACACATGTGTGTGTATGTGTGTATATGTGTATACATGAATACACACTTGTATGTGTATATACACACACATGTATGTGTGTATACACAGGTGTGTATGTGTGTATGTGTATATGTACATAAATGTGTGTATACACACATGTGTGTGTATATGTGTATACATGTGTGTATAGATACATGTGTTTATATATACACATGTATATATACACACATGTATGTATATATACACATATATATACACCATATTCAAAGAAATTAAAAAAATAAAGAATTAAAATTCCTTATGCATCTTCTCATTCATCTTCCGAATGAACATGTATATATATACATATGTGTACACGTATATATATATACACATTTAAACACACCATATTCAAAGAAATTAAAAAAATAAAGAATTAAAATTCCTTATGCATCTTCTCATTCATCTTCCGGGTGAACCTAAACAGGTCAGACCATATTCCGGATTTCTTCCTGAATATGCAGCATCTTCAGTCTTTGGCATTCTTCACAATTAGCATTAGTTGTTTGTACGTGTCATGAGTTGAGAATTCATTGTTTTTTGTATGGGAAGAAGTGAGCTCAGATCGCATAACAAACGCCGGTGAAAAACCTGAAGGATAAAAAAACCGGCGCGTAAGACACTTGAATCGTGTATTTAAATGCAGATTTTTTCAAAGTCCTGTTCGTGCGATCCATCAAAAATTTCCTGTAAACCATGCTGAACTGACCAAAAGGGAGAGGTACTATTTAGTACCGTCAAGTGGTTTCTGATTTTGATGGGATTCGAACTCTTACGAATTGGTTAAGAAGTGATGTGAATAACCAACCCGCTGCAGAGGCGCTCCCGGACATTTTGTTTTTTTGTATTGTGATTAGGTGCCAATAATTAATTATAGTTCTTATCCTTTTTAGGGCATTCAATTTAATGTGTTCTTTTTAATTGGTTATCCTTGTAGCTTACTTAAAATCTAGAGTTTGCATGTGATTTTGCGTATTAGTTATTGGTGTTTAACTCTCTTTTCAGTTTCTTGATAGGATATGGATTTCTAGATTTTTATGAGTGGATATGCTATCTTGACTTGTCTAAATCATAGAAATATAAATACCTTCCTTTGAACATTCTTCTTGGCAAAGCAAGTTTTCTTTGGCAATTCAAGTCTTCCCTTTTGTACCATCAACAATTACTATCTCTATAATTATATTTTTGTTTGCATGTCTATTATTTGAAAAAAATGCAGAAGATTCACGGTGCCTCTGTTTTATACTGTTTCGGGGGAAGCTAACAATAGTTTCAAGTTTTATCATCTCAGAGCGTGTAATGCCTCACAATTTCAAACTAATATAATTCACAATAGTAAATATAAACAAGCATAAATCATTGTCATGCTGATTCAGCTAATGCATTACAAGTCTAAAACTAATATCCAAAATCGACTTATATAATGTAGCTCCGCGCATATATTAATGCCCGAATTGCAATCTTTCTTTTTGTTTTATCCCTATAATTATCTTCATTCTTTCTCCTCAATTCTCTCCCTATAGATCCACTTTTGGCTTCCTCTTCATTTTCTTCTCTCTTCTCTCTACCATATTTTTGTCTTCTTTCTCTGTGTATCTCTCCTTCTCTATATTTGAGAAGCCAAACTAAATTTAAAATTCGGTCTCTTGTACATATTAATCCAAGTTTTTTTTTTAATAACTTATTAAATTTTTCTTTTTCTTAATGAAAACTTTCCTTTCTTATAAAAATTGATAGTTTTTTTAAACACTTATTTTTTCATATTACTAAAATATGATCATATAAAATTAATTAAATTAAAAAATACATTTTTCAATATATAATGGAGTTGCAAGAGTGGGCTTAACCATGAAGGTAATTGCCTACTTAGATGGAGTAGTACTGGGATGGGTGCTAAGTGTTAAAACTATACACTTGAACCTTGATAGAAATATCACAATTTGACTTGTGAAAAATATCTCCTACTTATCAATATATAATATATTTAAATTAGTTTTCATAGTTTTCTAATAATAATAATAATAATAATAATAATATAATATTATTGAGAATTGATAAAAGTTTATTTTTAAATTATGAATGGAGGAGAGCGAAGGCACAAAATGCGAAGGAGTTGGGTACGAAAAGGGGCTCCATGGCGCAGAACTTGGTTGCAGACGAAGGGCAAAACCGAAATTCCATGGCAGTGAATCGAAGGTGAATTGGGATAAAAAACCGCAACGTTTGTTACCATCAATGCCAAGTCATGATCGATCTAAGTTCAATATCAGTGGTGAGGACGGTGTGGATACACAAAATTTTGACATGACCAATATTGAATGTGTTCTCCAGTCGAGGCCTCTCGAGGGGGTATTGGATGATCGCATGAAAACCACCTTCGACGCTCGGCTTTTGTTCGATGATCTATTTATTGATGGTGGTCTTGAGGTTTGTCACATCCCTATTCTAGCAATATCTGCTAAGGATGATACGTGGAGTAACTGGAAGCTAGTAGAAACTTGTTCAAAACATCCAACTGTCCACATTAATAACCAAATCTAGAATCTTCCTGCAATCCACCGACAAAATCTGGAGAATCTGATTTTTTTCTGCCCCTTTTGTTGACTTTTGAGGAGTTGGTGAAAAAATTCATGGGCCCTCTATAAAGAGAGGCAGTGGTAACCGATGGAGAGGAGGGCACAGAATGCATACGAATACATTTTTATAACCAGCACATAGAAGGAGGAGAGATAATAACCAACGCATAGAAGGAAAAAGGTTTGGAGAGGACAGTTTGGAGTTTATACGCAGAGATTGGAGGACCAGAGTGCTTAAGAAAGACAACGTAGAAGTGAGAAGAGGCTTGCACAATTTTGGATTGCTCAGTTTCTTTTCTATGCACGGGTATGGTAGAGATACTCGCTTTCTTTTGATTTAATTGCATTCGTATTTAAGCATGTATGATGGTAGCTATTTTTTTTTATATTCCTTGATTAGAAAATGGTTGTCATTCACCAGTAGCTACTATCTGTGTCAAATTTTGAGGTTGAATCACTGTATATTCCATTGTACACCATTTTCACAATTACAACTGAAGGAGTAAAAAGAAAAATGTTTTTTTTAATCTATAGCTATATTAATAAAAAAAAAAGCAATTTTGAGATCTTAAAGTTTCAGATTTGACAAACTTTAGTTAACTCTAGAATTCATAGATGACCACTCAGAGAAATCTTCCAGTAAAATCAGTAGAAGATTCATTATAAATTTTGTATAGAAAACTACTCCTAGATCAAATTTATTGTTTTATTTCCAACTTTTTCAAAATATTAAAGTGAACAGTTTTACCTTGTTTCCTTTATAGACAAAATTCTTTAAACCAATTGATAAGAAGAATCAATGTTTTCTTTCTTCCTTGATAGGAAGTTTCCATACATTTTGAAAGGTATAATATATCTGGGTGCCAACAAGAAGTTGAGTCCACTTTATGGCCACAAAGTGGAACTATTTTTCCTGTTTTTTCAAATTCATCCTGTTTGAGATGAATATTTGAAGCACTTAGAGATTGAATCTTAAAAACATTCAGTAATAGAATTTGTATTACTTAAAGTCTACTTTCCAAATATGTAATTTATTTTAATACCCAGATGATAAAATTTCATGTTCAATAGTAATTACAAAAACCCACATTTTAAAAGTCAATGTTTTAGGACCATACTATGCCCGTGTACGACAAGCAAAATTTGACCTAAATGAAACTATTTATCTTAATCCTTTTGGAATATGGTATGTAACACAGCTAAGATTGATGACAATATTTTTTTGTATTTTTTTGTTGAAATTTTTTTTTTAATTAATTTTTTATTAGGCATAATTGTTGTTTTTAAAATCTCTCGTGTACGACAAGCATAATTTGACCAAAACATATGATTTTTTAATTTTTTTTTAAAAGTGTGTAGAATTGTCTCTAGTTTGATGTCATATAATTTTTGTTGCGAGAAAATTTCAAATTAAAAAGTTATTAAAATAACAAAATATCCTATTATCTCTAGTTTGTGGACCTATTTCAGTAGAAATTTAATGAAAAATAGAAATTTTAATCAAATTTTTTTAAAAATTACATATTTGGAATCTGCACAGTCTGATCTATAATGGGTTTTTATTTTGTCAAAATATTCCTCTGAAAAAGTCTTCAGATATATGTCTAAAGTCATTATTTTGTATGGACACTAGTAGAGCCTTCAAGTTGCAGGTCAAACCAGGTCCAAGGCTATGGTTCGGCTACCCAAGCCTCTTTCCAAACCAAAAGCCAACAGTAAAAGCGGGCTTAAAATTCAAATTTTTTAGAAACGGGATCTCGTTTAGTAAACGTTACCCCGTTTACCTTTTTTCAAATTCATAGCATATAAATGAATCGCTGGAAGGTTTTCTATAAAAAATAATATTTTTTCAAAACGGGACACCGCTTTGAAACGGGGTCCCGTTTCATTTTTCAAAACGGGACCCCGTTTTGAAACGGGATCCCGTTTCATTTTTCAAAACGGGACCCCGTTTCTAAATTTTTTGGCTCGGGAACCCGAAGCTAAACGAGACCCCGTTCATTCTAAGCAGGAACCCGTTTTGTTGAGTGTGATTTCACGAATTTGGCTAAGTATGAAAGTTCCTAGTGAAGTGGACTCATCTTCTTGCTTCAACCCATCTGTGTTTGAAAGAGCATTGCTGTTAGATTGTTAGCTGAAATCATAATCAAGGAGGAAACCTTACTTTTAGACTTTCGTTATTGTTAGAAAAACCAATTTCATTAAATAAAGATCTGAACTTTTAGTTCTGACGCGTGGTGTCTTGGAGGTTGGGATACAATTTTGTTTTCTATGCTGAAATGTTCTCTTGTATTGAATAATTAGATAAGTTCTCATTGCCTTATAAGGTGAACTGGAAAAGACAGAATTTGTATTGTAAATTTTGAACTGAAAACTCTATTGTGGTTATATATATATATATATATATATATGACTTTCAAGGAAATATTTGGAAATGTAAAGGAAGGTGTAGGATGTGGAATCCCAGGAAAGGGTAGTATATTCTGTTCACTACCTACCAGTAGAAATCTGGCACTTAATTGCTTTGGCCAAAGCTATGGAAACACATGTTTCTTAAATGTGTTGGTTATTTATGTTTCATCTTCCTATAATCTGTGATTAGTTCTACTTAAACATATGTGGAAAGTAGTTAGTTTCACAAACACACCAGATTCCTTCCAATCCATTAGTGTCGGGTAATAGACTTCTTGGGCAGGGTCGGTGCACTCTTAATTTCAGGATGAGCCCCGGGGGAGCTAACCACTCTGTGGTTGGGTGGATTAAACCCCTGAACCACACTCCCGTCTTGAGATTTTTAGATGGACAAGTGTCCAATGGCTTAGGAGACCGGAGCATGCAGATGGACAGTTGCTCAATGGCATATTGGATATTGTTTAATTCGACCTTTTGGTCCTGAACTTGATGTATTTATATGTATATTTTTATTTATAATGTAAGGTGCTCGACAAATTAGTCGTCATCCTGAAATTGAACATTGTAATTCTACTGAATATGGAAATGTTATAGTTTTCGACAGAATGGTCGATTACTTTTGGATATATTACCTTTGTGTTTATGATCGACATAATTATATGTAACTTAGAGATTATGTGTATTTAATTTCTATATCTTGAGTTTTCATGTTGACCAGTCCATAGCGATTGACCGTCTATGACTATTGAATCAACGAAAAGAGAATTTTTGTCTTTTTGTGCTTATGTGGCGTTCGTTGATATTCTCGTTCTTTACATGTGATATCAGAGCCGTGTTTAAACACTATGACCTTGGTCTACTGTTGCTAAGTTGCATACTTAAGCCTGGTGCAGGAGTTAATCTGACACCATGGATACTAGGAATAGTAAAAGAGCTAGTTCTAGCAATGATCTGAATGGTGAATCCAATCAGAGGTTAGATCAGATCTTGGCTCTCTTGTAGCAGGAGGGTGATCATATGGATCATCTAGAGCAAGATTTGATAGGTAGGAAGAATGATGAGGAGCAAAGAAAGAGAGAAGAATACCTAAGGGTAGAAGCTCAACTGAAACAAGAGGAAGACCTGAGATTGGAAGCTCAGAGGAAAGAAGAGGAGGATAAGAGGAATGAAGAACTATTGAAATGAGATGTTGATTCTAGGGCTACAATAGTACCCAATAACTGGGAAAGAATAGCAGCAGAACTGAGTAGAGACCTCAAGAAGGTCATGCCTCCTACCTTCAATGGGAAGACCACTGGTGATGAGACTGAAGCATGGATTGTATCCATGGAAAAGTACTTTCACATTCACAATATTTCTGGCGAATCTAGAGCGATGTGGGGTGCTTTTCAGTTGATTGGTGAAGCTGGTACCTGGTGGAACAATGAGATGGCAAAGAAGAGGATGCAGCCTGGTGAGATCTCATGGGAGGATTTTCTGGTACTATTTTGTAAGAGATGGTTACCACAGTTATACTATGATTGGAAAGTGGCCGACTTTCAGAACCTGATACAAGGAGTATTGTCTGTTACTCAGTATCATGAGAGGTTTATCCACTTGGTTAAGTATGTACCTCAGTACTAGCAAGATGAGAGGTTTAGAACCCACAAATTTATTCTTGGACTACGTCCAAAGATAGGATCTGAGGTTGACATGCATGAGCCTGAAACTATGGACTTTGCCTTTAGGAAGACATTGAGGCAAGAATAGAAACTACAATAGGTGTCTGCAGTAAGGGGTAATCAGAGCACTAATTCCTCTTAGGGATTTAAGAGGAAATTTTAGGATAACCGACCCAAGGATTCTAGACGTCATCAGGTCCAGAATATGAGAGGTAAAGGTCGAGGGAATGCAGGCAGGAACATCAACAACAATAATGGTGCTCAGTATCAGAACAAAGGTGCCAACCAGAATAAGAATAATAGAAATGATAATGGGAGGAACGGGCCTGAGGGTAGGAAAGGACCACTAGATGGTTTCTTCACTTGTGGAGGTGACCATTATGCCAGTACATGTCCTCAACATACGATTCACAGAGATGGGAAGGGTCCCCAAGCTCAACATCTGATTCATGCAGCTGTTGACCGCAGGTAAGCCGACTTTCAGGGTACTCTGATCCAGCTGACTGGTAAGGTTTTTGGCCAAAATGTTTCCATTTTGATTGATACTGGAGCTATAGAATATTTCATAGATCCTAGAGTTGTCTCTCATTTATCAGTTAGACCTGGATATTTGTCTGGACCATGGATGGTAGAATATGGAAATAGGGCAGAGCGTAGGGTTGATAAATGTTTGGCCTGCAGTGAGATAAAACTTCCAAATGTTCAGACGCAAGTAAATCTTTATGCAGCCCCATCGGGTTCCTATGATGTCATTTTGAGCATCAATAGGTTGACTAAACATAAGGCATTAGTAAACTATAAGGACAAGTCAGTTGAATGTCTTGATGATTTAGGAGAACCTGTAGTACTTTTGGGTGAGAAGAGGATCCTTGAGCTTAGAAAAATTTCTACAATGCAATTGAAGAAGGCAAAGAGGGTGCATGATGTATGTAGCATATGTCAAAGATCTTGATACTCCTCCTAGTTTAGAGGATCAACCTATCTTGTAAGAGTTCGAGGATGTCTTTCTAGAGGATTTACCAGAGTTACCTCTGAAGAGGCAATTTGACTTCTCTATTGATGTAATGCCTGGAACTGAGCCTCCATCCAAGGCTCCTTATCGTATGACCACCACTGAAATGTATGAGTTGAAGACTCAGTTAATGGAGCTCTTGGATAAAGGGTTCATTCGCCCTAGTGTGTCACCATGGGGAGCCCTAGTTATCTTCGTAGAGAAGAAAGATGGTACCTTGCGGTTATGCATAGATTATAGAATGCTTAACAAGGTGACTATCAAGAATAGGTATCCTCTTCGTCGAATAGATGAAGGGAGCAATTGTGTTCTCTAAGATTGATTTGTGATATGGATATCATCAACTCCAAATCAAAGAAGAAGATATATCCAAAACCGCTTTCAGGACAAGGTATGGACATTATGAATTTGTCATCTTACCTTTTGGTTTGGCCATTGCACTGGCGACATTTATGAACTTGATGAACAGTGTGTTCAGAGATTGTTTAGATAAGTTCATAGAGATATTCATTGATGACATTTTGATCTACTCAAAGAACATGGAAGAGCATGAGGAGCATTTGTGAATAGTCTTACAATGACTTAGAGATAAGAAGCTTTATGGAAAGCTATCTAAGTGTTCTTTCTATCAGAAGGAGATTCATTATTTGGGTCACATCATATCTACAAATGGAATTGTAGTTGACCCTGCAAAGATTAAAGTCATTCTTGAGTGGCCAGCTCCATAGAATGTGAGTGAAGTTAGAAGCTTCATGGGACTCACAGGTTATTACAGGAAGTTTGTGGAGGGATTATCCAAGATCACAACAACTATTACATCCCTTCATAGGAAGGGGAAAAGATACGTGTGGGCAGATGTATGTGAGGGAGCCTTCCAGTTGTTGAAATAGAAACTCACATCCGCTCCCATTTTGATTATACCTGACCCGAATGGGGAATTCATAGTGATCATAGACACTTCAGGGGAAGGTCCTTGAGGTGTAATTATGCAGGATGGAAGAGTAGTGGCTTATGAGTCACGAAAGTTAAAGCAGTATGAGGTTAACTATGCACCTCATGACTTAGAATTGGCTGTAATTGTGCATGCATTAGTTATGTGGAGACATTACCTTTTGGGTAAGCCGTTTGAGTTGAAGATGGATCAAATGGGACTTAGGTATATCTTCACACAACCTAATCTCAATGCAAGATAGAGACATTGGTTGGAGTTTCTGAGTGAGTATGACTTTGGCATTAAGTACATTAAGGGCAAGGAGAATAGAGTGGTAGATGCTCTTAGTAGAAGAAGACACATTGCTGCTATCTCTACTTCTATGACACGGTTGAGGGATCATGTGTTGCAAAATCTTCCAGGAGATGATCATTATGGGATGGTCAAATCAGCCTTGCACATTGATCCATCGGATCACCATTCTGATGGATACTCTTTTAGGGATGACAGTATTCTCAGAAACCAGAATAGGATCTACATTCCTGATCGACAAGGGTTGAGGAAGGTAGTACTTGAGGAGATGCATTGCACTCCATTTGCAGGACATCCAGGGGTAAACAAGATGATTGCTGATTTAAGGCCACTATACTTTTGGCCAGGGCTTAAGCGTGATGTGATAGCTTATGTAGCCCAGTGTTTAGAATGCCAGCGAGTTAAGGCTGAGCATGCCCACCTAGCAGGACTTTTATACCCACATGATATTCTAGAATACAAATGGCAAGTCATCAGTATGGATTTTATCCAAGGTTTACCCATGACATGATGCAGACATGATGTAATCTTGGTAGTAGTTGACAAACTAACCAAGGTAGCCCATTTCATTCCAGAGAGTTTGAGAGATGGATCCTTGACTTTGGCCAAGAAGTTTATTCAGTAGATTTTTAGATTGCATGGTGTATGAGAGACCATTATATCTGACAGAGATACACGGATGACATCAAGGTTTTTTACAACCTTGAATGCTTCCTTGGGTACACGACTGAATTTCAGCACAGCCTATCATCCTCAGACGGATGGGCAAACAGAGAGAGTAAATCAAGTTGTTGAGGATTTACTTCGGATGTATTGCATGGATGAACAATACAAGTGGGAAGAGTATCTTCCATTGGTAGAGTTTGCTTATAACAACTCTTACCATGCTTCATTGGGAATGGCACCATTTGAGGCAATGTATGGGAAAAAGTGTCATACTCCTATTAGTTGGGTTAGAGTGGAAGACATGATCATTATTGGTCCTGAATTGTTGAGAGAGATGGAAGATCAGATGACTCTGATTCGTGCTCAATTGAAAGAAGCAGTGAATTATCAAAAGAGTTATGAGGATAGGAACCGCACTTTCAGGAAGTTCTAGGAAGGGGACAAAGTATTCTTGCATGTGAGACCACATAAAAGCTCTATTTCTTTTGGCAAGTCATCAAAACTTGCACTGAGATATGTGGGTCCATTTGATGTTTTGGAGGTTATCAACCCCGTTTCTTATAGACTTGCTTTACCGCCCGCTCTAGCCCAAATTCATAATGTGTTTCATGTTTCCTTGTTGAAACCATATCATCCAGATGCATCTCATATCCTTGATTGGCGTGCATTATAGGTGCAGGATCTGGGGGTGGTGCTAGTGGAGCCTACCCGCCTCGTTGATTGGCGTACCATTAGGTTGTGTGAAAGAGATGTGTTGCAGTACAAGGTCCAATGGAACCAATTATCTGTTGACAATGCTACTTGGGAAGATGCGAAAGACATGCATAGATCTTTTCTGCAGCTTTTTGATTAAGCTTACACATGTTCTTATTTTTTAGTTACTCGTGTTACAAGCTTAGACATTGTTGCTATTATGTGTTCTCAATAGACATCGGGATATCATAACCGATTTCATAGACCCTTTTATTTTTTACTCTTAGCAACAGTTTGGACTTGATGACTTGGTCGGATACTTATGACCAAAGTCCTTATGCTTTATGATTATGTTCGAAGTGTTAGACATTATTATGGATATTGTGGAAGTAAATATGTTGTCATGAGAATTGCATTGCCTTGATGTTTTTTGGGATATAGAATGTCGCGAAATGGTAATATGACTTAATGTGAATATTATGATGTTTTATAAATGATTAATTGAACGTTATTTAAATATGGTTTTGGATTTGTGGACTAACCTACTGATGATCAATCTAGTGGTTTGATGGACTTGATAGGATTGAAGGCGGGGGTGTGTTTCAGAAAGAGAAGTTTATCATCTCGGTAATGGTTGATCAGAGAAATCTTGGTTTTCACACACCACATAGTATTTGATTTTTATACTTGCTTTAGATAAATGAATTTTGTTTCTAACTCTATCTCAATTGGTAAATGCATGGTGTGTATTTAAAAGTTGATTTGAATATGAAAGTAATTTTCTAAACTTGTTGATTTTATGGTAAAAATGCATTATCTTGAACAATGGAACTAGAATTATTAACCATGTTAATGTGAAATTCTTTATTTTCTTGGATATGATTGCAAATTCTGATCGATTCATCGTGGACGATGAACTTCTTAAGGGGGGAAGGATGTCACATCCCTCTTCTAGCAATATCTACTAAGGATGATACGTGGAGTAACTAGAAGCTAGTAGAAACTTGTTCAAAACACTGTCCACATTAAATACCAAATCTGGAATCTTCCTGCAATCCACCAACAAAATTAGGAGGATCTGATTTTTTTCTGCCCCTTTTGATGACTTTTGAGGATTCGGGGAAAAACTTCATGGGCCCTCTATAAAGAGAGGCAGTGGTAACCGATGGAGAGGGGGGCACAAAATGCATAAGAATACATTTTTATAACCAGCACATAGAAGGAGGAGAGATAATAACCAACACATAGAAGGAAAAAGGTTTGGAGAGGACAATTTGGAGTTTATACACAGAGATTGGAGGACCAAAGTGCTTAAGAAAGACAACGTAGAAGTGAGAAGAGGCTTGCACAGTTTTGGATTGCCCAGTTTCTTTTGTATGCACGGGTATGGTAGAGATACTCGCTTTCTTTTGATTTAATTGCATTCGTATTTAAGCATGTATGATGGTAGTTGTTGTTTTTATTTTCCTTGATTAGAAAATGGTTTTCATTCACTAGTAGCTACTTTCTGTGTCAAATTTTGAGGTTGAATCACTGTATATTCCATTGCACACCATTTTCACAATTAGAACTGAAGGAGTAAAAAGAAAAATGTTTTTTTTAAAAATCTGTAGCTATATTTAAAAAAAAAAAAAAAGTAATTTTGAGATCTTATAGTTTCAGATTTGACAGACTTTAGTTAACTCTAGAATTCATAGAAGACCACTAAGAGAAATCTTCCAGTAAAATCAGTAGAAGATTCATTATAAATTCTGTATAGAAAACTACTCCTAGATCAAATTTATTTTTTTATTTCCAACTTTTTCAAACTATTAAAGTGAACAGTTTTATCTTGTTTCCTTTATAAACAAAATTCTTTAAACCAGTTGATAAGATGAATCAGTGTTTTCTTTCTTCCTTGATAGGAAGTTTCCATACATTTTGAAAGGTATAATATATTTGTGTGAAAGAACATTGTTGTTAGATTGTTAGCTGAAATCACAATCAGGGAGGAAACCTTACTTTTAGACTTTCGTTACTGTTAGAAAACCCAATTTCATTAAATGAAGATCTGAACTTTTAGTTCTGATGCGTGGTGTCTTGGAGGTTGGGATACAATTTTGTTTTCTATGCTGAAATGTTCTCTTGCATTGAATAATTAGATAAGTTCTCATTGCCTTATAAGGTGAATTGGAAAAGTACAAATTTGTATTGTAAATTTTGAATTGAAAACTCTATTGTGGTTTTGTCTATATATATATATGACTTTCAAGGAAATATTTGGAAATGTAAAGGAAGTTGTAGGATGTGGAATCCCAGGAAAGGGTAGTATATTCTATTCACTACCTACCAGTAGAAATCTGGCACTTAATTGCTTTGGCCAAAGCTATGGAAACACATGTTTCTTAAATGTGTTGGTTATTTATGTTTCATCTTCCTGTAATCTATGTTTAGTTCTACTTAGACATATGTGGAAAGTAGTTAGTTTCACGGACACACCAGATTCCTTCTGATCCATCAGTGCCGGGTAATAGACTTCTTGGGTAGGGTCAGTGCGCTCTCAATTTTAGGATGAGCCCTGGGGGAGCTAACCACTCCGTGGTTGGGTAGATTAAACCCCTGAACCACACTCTCATCTTGAGATTTACAGATGGACAAGTGTCCGATGGCTTAGGAGACCGGAGCATGCAGATGGACAGTTTTCCGATGGCATATTGGATATTGTTTAATTCGACCTTTTGGTCTTGAGCTTGATGTATTTATATGCATATTTTCATTTATAAGGTAAGGTGCTTGACAAATTAGTCAACATCCTGAAATTGAACATTGTAATTCTACTGAATATGGAAATGTTATAGTTTTCGACAGAATGGTCGATTACTTTTGGATATATTACCTTTGTGTTTATGATCAACATAATTATATGTAACTTAGAGATTATGTGTATTTAATTTCTATATCTTGAGTTTTCATGTTGACCAGTCCATAGCAATTGACCGTCTATGACTATTGAATCAACGGAAAGATAATTTTTGTCATTTTGTGCTTATGTGGCATTCATTGATATTCTCAGTCTTTACAAGGTTGATATGATGATGCAAGATGCATAAGTCAAGTCGCCTTGAACCTTCTGGGGAATGGCAAGAAGAACAGAGGAAGGACGACCAATAAACAAAGGAGAGAAGTTGCGCCTGCAAAAATGGGCCTCCTAAGTGTGTTAGAGTTATTTCGAAAGAAAAATACGAAGGGAAGTGCCTCCCTTGGTATATAGTGAAGATGTCTACATGGATTGTCAGGGGCCTAGCGTGAAGCACCATCTCACTAAGCATACACGAAGATCTACAATTTGGCATTGTGGGTAGTTTTGTTGAAACTTCTCTGTCACCCAGTTTGAGTGCTATATTGTTTTCTTTGGGGGTTTGATGCAGCATATCTCTATCACTCACCATGTCATATTGAAATGGTGGGAATCATTGTTTTCTGATGAAATCATACTGGGTATGGTGATCCTGCAAACTGAAATTTGATGAGGTATGTTGGTGGTGACTTTGAATTAATAAATCTCAAAATGAGCGGTGACATCCTCTGGTCTCCATGGATGCACGGGGCCATGGACGAGTGTGTTGGAATGTGTTTTAGATTATTATTTCTTTTGTATCAACTAGATTTCATTGAATGAATATTATAACCTGCAGTCGTGCTCTAACTGGATGGTTGCATTTTTTCTAGGTAATGATATTGATTTTCAAGCTAGGTCTAGAATGTCATAGAGGTGATGGGATTTAACTATGACTTAAGTGTCATTTCATTTGTGGGGTGCATGCATATATTTATCTATTTGATTAGATTTCCAGGTTCTTATTTGTATTCTGGTTGTTTGTGAGAAATGGTAAGAGGTTTCCTTTACATGGTTCTTTCCTCCTACAGCTTTCAAGTCTGTAATCTGCAATTTATATATTAATATAACTCTCTGATTATAAATTTTTACCAATAATAATAATAATAATAATAATAATAATAATATATTTAGATATTTATAATATCTTATTTTGAAATTTCACAAAAACTATTAATAAATAATTATAAATTATTCTATAATTTATAGAAATAGGGTCATGACAGTTCTTCTAATGTTTCATGTCAAATACAACAAATATTCAATTGGATTCTATAAAAGAAAATCAAATCATACCAATGTTAAAAGACAAATATAGTTTTTGGAAAACAATAGTTTATTTTAATGATAGAGATCTTATGAGAAATTTTTACTCTAAATTGTGTTAAAAGACAAATATATTTTTTGGAAAACAATAGTTTATTTTTATGATAGAGATCTTATGAGAAATTTTTATTCTAAATTGGACATAGTAAATATTACAACTATTTGTAAACTGTGAAAAAAAATTGTGACGAAATAAGGAGGAATCATATGGAATTTACCAAAACATTATTTAATTCTATATAGAATGAAGGGAATCTTCAATAACTTAAAAATAGGATACAATATACAACATAGGTGCATAAAGAAACAATAAATAAAGATATTGGTAGAAATCTCTTGTAGAATGAATAATGAAGAATACAATGATATTCACAATAGAATAAAATTCAAAAGTATGAGAGAAGTTGTGGGAGGAAAATTTAGTACAATCTATAGAAAATAGCATCGAAAGATGTTTTAGAAGCTTAGTTTACTAATAATTTAATTTATTTTAAAATTAATTATTGATTATTTTAACAATTAAAAAATATAATATTTTAATTTTAGAATTTGAAATGATTTGCATGTAAAAAAATAGAATATAATTTTTTTTTAAATATTAAAAAATAGAAATGTTCTATTTCTATGTGGATTTTAGTTTTAAATTTATTATTTTTTAAGGTCTTCTATATATCTAGATTTAGAAAGATTTTATTAAAAAAACTTTACTTATGTATATATACATACATACATACATACATACATATATATATATATTTTATATTTATTCTAAAACTAATTGTTGATTCATTTGAAAATTCAAAAAATAGAATTTACTTTAATTTTAATTTTGAATTAATTTGCATTTATTATAAAATTAATTGTTGATTCATTTAAAAATTAAAAAAATAGAATTTACTTTGATTTTAAATTTTGAATTAATTTGCATAAAGGAAAATAGAATAGAAGTGTTGTTTATTGGCATTGATTAATATTTTTGAAGCATCGTTTCAATTTCAGCTCTTTGTTTCTTTGTATTTTTTTAATGAATATAGTTTATTTTCCTCTTCTACTTAAATTAAAAGATATTTGACATTTTTTTTATATTTATATGATAAGTAACATATTTAATTAGAATAAAAGAAATATGTAATGACTAGAAAAATTATCTTTCTTCCCGGAAACAAAAATATCCATTTTGTAAATTAAAAAATATTTGATTTAATTAATTTGAGTTCATAACAATTGAGATATATATAATTAACTTTCTATCACTGTAACAACAAAATATCACTAACAAAATGACTCTAAACAATAATAGATGAAGTATAAATTGGTCTTACTCCAAATTATGTCACATTGAATCCGTTTATCATCCCATTCATTATTTGCAAAAATAAATCTACATATATGCCACAAAGATTTATATGATAATAGGTTATATGAATCTAGAAGTTACTTGAGATAGATTTTATAAAAAAAGTTTTGAAGAATTTCATAACGATATTTTTTAGAATATCAAAATTAAAAAAAGTCATAGTAAACAATGACAAATAAATAATATTTCATTTGAATAACAAATACACTTACCCTAACTATAATCATAATTCCAACCCTAACTCTAACTCTAACAATGATGTAAACCCTAATTAAATTATAATCTTAAACTGAACCCTAACTGTAACTAAACCCTAATCTAAAACCTACACCTAAATATATGTACCCTAGCATAATAGTACTTCTAACTCTAACCTTAACCTTAACCAAAACCCTAATTATAATTATAGTCTAAAACCTAACCCTTACCCTAATACTAATCATATCTCAAACCCTAACCATAACATTAAGTAAAATTATTACTCTAGTCCTAATCATAACATAATCATAATTATCATTCTAACAAAAAAACCATAATTATAATCCTTGACTAAAACCTATCATAATTTTTATTTTACCTCTAATACTATATCTAAATCTTAACCCTAATCCTAAACATAACCTAATAATGACCATAAACCTACCTATATATCTAACCTAAAAGCTAACCCTAAGAGTAACGACGTAACACCAACCTTAACCCTAACTCTATCACTAATCATGATGTAAAACCTAGTGATACTTCCAATCCTAACCCTAAATAGCCATAACTCTCATATTAATCTTAACCATGATGTAAATCCTAATCCTAACCACAATCCTATCCATAGCCCTAAATGTTAACCACATCTATCATCCTAACTCTAACCAAAACCATAACTAAAATGTCAATCCTAACCATAACCCTAACCCTAACCATAACCATAATCTAAACCAAAAACTTAAATCATAACACTAACCATAGTCCTAAACCTAAATTCTAACCCCAACCATACAACAAACACTAACCCTAGAATAATGATCAAAACCCTAAACCTGACCATAAGGTTAACAATAATGTTAAATCCTAACCCTAATAAAAGTACCCAATCCTAACCTAACCATGATCCTAACCATAACCCTAACCATAACATAAATCCTAATCCTAACCATGATATAAATCTCAACCTTAACCAAAATCTAAATCAATTACTAAACCATAATCATAATTCCATCCCTAGCCCTAAATTTGGACCCTAAATCCTAACCCTAACCAAAATCATAAAGTTAAACCAAATCTTAACCCTAATGCTAATCCTAACTTTTACCTCAACCCTAATCCAAACCATGAGCCTGACCAAATCTAATCCTTAGCCTACCCCTAATTATAATTCTAATCCAAACCCTAACCATAGCCATAATTATACCCCTAGCCCTAACCTAATATTGACACTAAACCTAAATATATTTATAACCCAATCCCTAATCCTAAGCATTATATAAAACCTAACCCTAACACTAACCCAAATCCTAATCTTGAACTTAACTTATCATAATTATTACAACCTTAACCCTAACCCTTATACTATCCCTACCCGTAATCCTAACCCTTACCCTTACCCTAACTTTGATATAACCCTTAAATATAATACTCACCATAATGTTAAACCCTAACTATGACTATAAACAAAATCCCATTCTTAACTCTAAGAAAAACCCCATTCCTAACCTTAAACCTGTTATAATTATCATCCAAGCCCTAACCCTAACCATAATTCTACCTCTAACCCTAACCTAATAATGATGTTAAACCCAACTATATTTCTAACCCAATCCCAGGCTCATCTTAAGCACAATCCTAACCATTATACCTATAACTTAACCCCAACACTAATCATAATCCTAATCTTAAAATTAAACTAATTATAATGGTTATTTTATCATAATCGTAATCCTAGCCCCAACCTTAACCATTATACTAACCCTAACAATAATTCTAACCATTACCCTTACCCTTACCATAAATTTGATGTAACCCCTAAACACAACTCTTACCCTAATGTTAAACCCTAATAAAAACCCTAACCATAAGCCTAAACATTATGTAAACACTAATACTCATTATAATTCTAACCATAGTTCCCTAACTCTAATCCTAATCCTCGCAGCTAGCCATAGCCCATACACAGTCCTAATAATGTTATGTAAACCCTAATTATAAGCACAATCTCAACACTAACCCTAAACCCTAACAATAATACTAAATGTAGTTCTAACTCAACCTTAACCCTAACCCTCAATATTATATAAACCCTAACACTAACCATAACCTAAACCCTAACCCTAAACATAATCCTAGCCATAACCCTAAACCCTAACCCAAAACCTAATCCTAACTCTTACCCTAACCCTAACCTAAACCCTAACCCTATTCCTCTAGCCCAAGAATAATGATAAACCTAACTATATCACTAACCCAAACCCTAACCATGATGTAAACCATAACCTCAACCCTATACCCTAGCCCTAATCCTAACCCTCACCCTAGCCATACCCCAAACCCTATCCCTAACCATTATGTATTAAACCCTTACTATAACTCTAATCTCAATTCTAACCATAAATACTAACCATAATTGTAACCCTAACCCTTGTAGACATCCTAAATTAGTCAAACAAAGTCAAAACAAGCAATTAAGGATCAAAACATGAATTAATTAAAAATCAAAGCCAAAAGGATTAATTAAATCAAAAGGATCAAATAATTATGCATTTGAGTTTAATCAATTAATTATAGAGTTCAATTAAAATCAATCCAACTGATTTAAATGGGAGACATGTCTAAATCGATTAATTAAATTAATTAATAAATCTAATTATTCTCACCCACCACATATGGACAAAACTAAATCAACCAATGGGTTAGACTATTTTGATCACATGGATCAAGGAGGGCTTTGCTATCTCAACAATTCAATTTGGCTTTATAATCATGGTCACTCATTTTGTCTCTTTGTCCCAATATTTGAAACCATTAACTCAACTCACCTCTAATCATGAGTTAATCTAACTCACCTTCCTAAATTCAGGAATCATATAAATAGAGTGCATCCATAGAGAAAATAATCCATTAAGTAATATTGGGGGTGAATTAGTATTACAACACTTTATCAACTTATTTAACCAATTCAAACTTAACCATGCAATTACTGAAATAAATAGAACATCCACATAAAGTAAACAACTCATAACACCATGATTTTTTCACAAGGAAACCCTAGCCAAGGGAAAACCCCAGTGGGGATGATAGCTACAAATAATGCACTAAGAGTATAGTGTCCTTGTTAGGAGACCTAGCCCCGTTGGGAGCTGAATATTACATTTAGTATGTATATCTCTTTTAAAGAATAGAAACCTTGTCAGAGGTGTACAACAAGCACACTGCTCTTACAAAGAAATTATGATATGATACAATGATTTACCAAAATGAACAATACAAGCATCTTCTATGCTTAGGTAGTCCCAATTATAGCTCGCATCAAATTCTGTTTGATCCTGGCAACACAATGCATCTACACATTCCATACTTTTCACATATACCACACATACTTCTTTGCATCATAAAACAACTCTCTATATATACTCAATCTCAAAAAGTTCATCCAGATGGCTCACAAGAACATCACAAAATGTGTCCAACAATTAACCAAATATTAAATCCATAGTCGATGATCATACTCTAACAAAATTAGGGTAGGACCCAATCCAAATCCAAAGTAGCACTTCTGGATTGCTCAAATTACTCCCTTAATCATTGTGACCATTCAACTGCCCGGTATCACTGTTGTACTGTCTTCACCCATATTCAACATGCTGTAACTCTCAGAGATCAACTCCAAAATACAAGCGACCATATATTGTGCTCGTTGACCAAAATTGTATGCCTGTACCCTGTAAACTACATTATGGACTTAGTCTTTTTTACAAAACTAAATATCCAAAACTGGATTGTACTCCAAGCGACCATGCCAATGAGTAGTGTTGTCATAAATGACAACCTATAAACAATGTTGATCAGGATACTTGCCAACAATCTCCCCCTTTGGAATTGATGACAACACTTAGTGAAAAATGGCTAAGTGCTCAATACCAAACTACTGACTAAGTGCATATTTTTCATACTTATTATTCCCCCTTTGACATCAATGAAAAAGGTGTACTATAAATAGTATCTATATATAAATCAAAATTGCACAATTTCTCATCAACAACTCATACCATGTGAAGTACATCTTGGAAAGAGGTTTCCAAGAGCTTCACCTCTACAGTCCATGTCTTTAATAAGATCTGACCAACATGAATTAATCTATTCAAAGAAACATAAGATATTTATGTGGCCTTGAGCGTAGTAGGAATGTCTTCAGTAAGAGATTTATTTTATTTCTCTATATCTGAAAGATGTTTTTCCAGAATTGACAGTTTGGGAGTGATTAGACTCCTCAACACACCAAATATTCCCAACACTCTCCTCTTCTCTGTCTCAAGCACACTGATTTTGTCTAACAGTGTAGACACTTCCTTATCCAACTCTGCAATAGTTTGTGAGGAGGAATCACAATTTTTTACTAATGTGTCTAGAGTCTTTCTGTCATTAATAATGACGTCTTCAATATTCTTCAGATGATTTAGAGGATTTATACAATATTTGTATAACTTTCTTCCTTGAGCGATACAAGACTTTGCTTCAGTGATATTATTGTCCAGTATGTAGCCAAATCCTAATTGATTGACTTGCATAATTCTTGTAACTTCTTCGCCATATACTCTTGTCTAGATCTAACTATTGTGACCTTCTCCAAAGAATCAAAGTGAATATAAAAGTCATCAATCACTTTGTCCAAGTTGTCCACTGTATCCTTTCCTTGGAAAGTGAAAGATAGGAGTAAGAGTTTGTTGATACTATCAACTGCTTTTTCCAATACCTTGGACTTCCTCTTTGATTTATGTTGAGATATCTCCTTAGCCTTAGAAAAATACATGTAAGATAACTTCTTTAATTCATCTTCATCCATACCTTATACATATGTGCCAATAGGTTTGTCACTACTTGCTAACAATAAAGCTAAAGAAACAAATACATGTGTTTCTTTCTTAACTTCAACTTTAGTTTCTAATTCCTTTACTGCCTCAACTGAACTTGCTTTTAGTTTTGCTGATGCAGAGCCTCTACTTGATCAGAGATTAAATACAAAAACTTGGAATCCTTACCCCTGTGGCAGTTACAACTACTCACATCAAACGCCTCCTAGTCTTGTTTTAACAAAGGGTCTTACAGAAATAGTCAAGGGATCACACCTTTGAGTTCCTTCTAAACATTGCTACAACCTTCCAACCTCCCCATAATCACTTTCCTTAAACACTTAGAAAGTTCCTTGAACTAATATCAATGCAAATTTTCTCCATTGATTTGACACCTTAATGAAATGCCAAGAAAGTGTTGAGTAACATTATGTTCCGAGCTGCAATATATGTGGAACTGTAGTATGTGTCGAGCATTCATGTGCACTTCAGGGCAATTGTGTCAAAGATGCGACAAATTATCCTACTGACTTGATGGGATGAAAACATCATACATATTGTCAATTTGGATCCTAATAGACATGATCCAATAGCCCAACCTTTCCTACTAAGATTCTAGAGGGTAGTTTCTTCTTTAAGGGATCCTAAAGCTTGTAGCCCTAACCATAGGGGTTTTTGACTACAAATTTTGACAAGCACAACTTATGTTTTTTGTTTTCACACTTTTGAGTACCCTTTGTGACAATCATAAGATACCTTAAAGCATTAGACATGATTATGAGATCTAAGGTACTTACCCTCAAGTTTTCACTAGGCCTACTAGACCTAATTGGACAATTTTACAAAGGAAGTGCTCCAATTCTGCAATTCAAAATCCTCTCACCTATACTCATATTTAGAGAAGGTTTAAAAACTTCCAAATTCAATCTCTTAAGCTTTGGTTCCACCCCAAAGTTCTCCATCCCTTCAATATTCTCGACTGTGCATAGGTAGCCACATGGAGATGTCTACCTAGATTTATTCAAAATTCATCATGGTGCCCTTATTCCTGAAAATCACTTCCAGAATCCTATAATACACATTCCAAATTATCATCTCACCCAAATTTAGATTTTATGATGGTGGCAAGATGAGAAATTGGCATTTCTCTATGAAACCCTAGGTTACTAAGTGTTTGGGATGCCTGCTGATAGAAAATTGGATATCTCATTAAAAAAAAACCTCAGGAGCCCAAACTAGTTGAAAATTAAATATAATCAAAATATTCAAATTTTAGAACTGGTCTCATTCTCCCATTCATCTGTACAAAATCATACACTTTCAGAAACTCGCAAAATGATAGGAAAACATGTTTGATTTTTATTGATTCAATGCAAAAATTACATCTTCATCTCCTCCTTTCTAAGACTTGACCAAATGGGGTATTTTAAAGACATTTCCCAATGTCCACAACTTATTTTCAAAGGTTGTGACCATTGGGGAGTTAGTTACAATGATTTTGCAAAAGTTGCATAATTGACAACTTTGCATTGACAACATTTTGTGCAGTTTTGGACTTTTTTTCTTTCAATGAGAAACTTGACTAATCCCTAATATGTTTGGGGTTCCATATGAACCAAAATACATTAAAACATCAACCTAGACTCTAACATAGCCTAACTAACATCTAAGTGATCTTTTGACCAACTTTTACCAAGAGGTTTAAAGAAACACCTACTTGGCAAAGGGTCTTACAAAGTGGATCTCATTTTTTGTTTTGAGTCCCATGGACTTCCTTATTGTTCACCAATTTCCTAGGAGAGATAGACATCCCATGAGTTGATATATTGGCAGCGTGTTGTTAAGGTGCTCCTACACCATACTCCCTGGATAATTAGAGCTCAAGTTCCTACTTGAGCGGAGTTGGTCCAATGACAACCCATGCTTCTCTATGTCCTTCTCTATCATCCATGTTGGATCAATATCAGGGAGTCATTTCCACTTGACAAGATACTGGAGATATGTGTTGTTTCTAGTCTTCTTCAGCACCTTGGTTTCTAGAATCTTGTCTAATTATACTGGTTGGATAGGAGGAAAGTCATTAGCCCAATCGTCATTATCATTATTTGGATCATCTAAACTTTTTTATGTACCTGTAACACCTGTATGAACTTTGAAAGGAGTAAGATCACAAACATTAAATATATGAGATATTGCAAGTGTAGGGGTTAGAGTAATCTCATAAGCATTTTCACCAAGCTTATGTAGGACAGTGCATGGTCTCACTCTCTTCATATGGAGCTTGGTGTATCTACCCTTTGGAAACCTTTCTTTTCTTAAGTATGCCCATACTTGGTCACCAATCTGAAAATGTGTAGGTCTTCTTTTCTTATCTATAGATGCTTTGTATTTGGAAGTGGTTTGTTGAAGAGTATATTTCACTTATGCTTGGATATGTTTGAAACACTATGCTAATTCTACACCTTGAGAACTGATCTTGGGATCATCATGGAGGTCTCTGAGTTCAAAAATTCCTTTGGGGTGCATACCATAGACAATCTGAAATGGATTTTCCCTGTTAATCTGTTGACAGAGTCATTGAAGGCATATTGATGAAGGGTGCTCTTGATGAAGGGTGCTCCCCTTAGTGTCACAAACACATAACAGAAACAAAGAAGCAATAACAATTTGCAAGAACAGAAAATGGGCTTCTTATTATCTCCACAAATGTGGAATTACAAACTTTCAGAATTACAATATGCAAAGCCACATGGGCAT
>MU224083.1:1944124-1956729 GCA_018584345.1 Thuja plicata
CAAATTGTCAGTGCTTCCACTATCAATAATCACATCACAACACTTACCCTCACACTTGCACCTGGTGCGAAACAGGCTCCTCCTTTGTTCAGGTTCATTCTCACCACTCAGCAGGACTCTTCTGTTAGTCAGCGTTTCTCCTCTTTCAGCATCTTTAGAATGTGACGATCTGGCATCTTCATCTACATGTGCAATTTCCACCGCCCGAGAAGGTTCCAGAAATTCAGCCCTTAGGGCCGACCAGACTTAGAATTATTTTATTTTTCAATTTATTACATCAAAGTCAGCTCAAAATAACTTTTGAAACCCGAACAAAAATTTTGAAGGAAAATCATTTTCTGCCATTTTAGGTGGCCCGACTTCCGAAGACCATAAGTCATCACCAGTTGACCCGATTGACTATTATAACCCCATTTCAGAAACGCCACGAAGCGCTCTACAACGCAACAAGTTTCAACCTCATCCGGGGCCTCTAAAGCCTTCAAAACTGAGCCCAAAGTTTCTGTACCCTGTTTTCAATACCGAAATTGTTTAATATCTTCAAAACCAGACTCGATCTAGCCATGAAAATTTACTGGCAGGCTGATATGACTGAGATGAACCTCCACATGTAAAATCAGAACATTCCAAGATCGTATGACCAACTTACTAAAAATAGCAAGTTTCCATAAATAGCAGCTCTACAATAGATAGCCCTTATTGAATACAAAAATAGAAATATTTTTGGGTGATGCAAGATTGCTCTCACACCCTGGATGCTCCTGCATCACATATTCAGTCTGTGAGAGTATCATATCCCAATTTTGTGCATGATGTTTTGTTAAACATCCTAGGAGGTTCCCTAGGGATCTGTTGACCACTACATTTTGGCCATCCATTTGGGGGTGATAAGAAGAAGATAATTGCAAATTTGTCCCTAACTTCTTCCATAATGTCCTCCAAAAGTGTCCTTGAAATTTAGTATCTCTATATGAAACTATTGACTGTGGTAATCCATGGATTCTACTATTTCCTTGAAGAATAATTGTGCAATATGAGATGCATCATAGGTGCTTTTTTATGGGATGAAATATGCCATCTTTTTTAACCTGTCTACAACCACAAAAAACATTATCATAACCCTATTTTGTTCTTGGAAGATCCATAAAAAATCCATTTAAATGGATTCCCAAGGTTTAGATAGAATCGGTAAGGGTTGGTAGAGTCCTTGGTTTGTTGATACACCCTTATCTTTCTGACATATGACACATGTTTCCACAAATTTTCTGATGTCATGCTGCATCTTGGAACAAAAATAATTTCTTCTCACAGATTCAAGTGTTTTATCTAATCCAAAATGCCCATTCATGCCACCACAATATTTTTCCTTTATGATATTGTCTCTCATAGAGCATCTAGGAATACAAAGTTTTCCTCCTTTAAATAGTAATCCATCTTGAATTAAAAATTCTGAGAAATCAGTATGGTATCTGTCCTCAAGTTTTGTGCATACCTCATATATTTCATCAAAATCTGCATCACCTGCATACAAGTCCTTTAGAGCATTGATACCTATGCTTTGAATTTGAATTTCTTGGACCAATCCTATTCTTTTTCTTATGGAATCAACCAATTTATTAGAGATACCTTTCTTATACTTGATTGAAAATGAATAATCTTGAAGTTACTCCATCCATTTGATATTTTGATACTCAACTTATCTTGGGAATTCAAGTAACTTAATGCATGATTATCAGTATACACAACAAATTATTTAGGTAATAAGTAGTTCCTCCATTTTTTTAAATCCTGAACCATTTCATATAGTTTTAGTTCATAGGTAGAATACCTTTTATTTGCATCATTCAGCTTCTCTAAGAAAAATGCCATTGGTCTGCCATCTTGACTGAGAACTGCTCCAATTGCAAGATTACTTGCATCTTTTTCAACTGTAAAAAAATTGTGAAAATCAGGAAGGGTGAGTATAGGTTATTGGGCTACCCTAGATTGAAAATACTCAAAAGTGTCATTTTCTTCCCTTTTCCAAACAAACTTGATCTTTTTTTGACCTTTAATTATATCTAACATAGGTGCACACAAATCATTGAAACTTTTAATTAATTTCCTATAAAAGGTTGCAAGACCATGAAAAATCCTTACATCACCTTGTATTTAGGAGCTGGCCAATTGATGATTGCATCTACCTTTGAAGGATCCATCTTTAGTGTGCCCTTGAAGACGAAAAATCCCAAAAAGATTATCTCTTCCTGCATAAAGACACATTTTTCTAGATTTATCATTAATTTATGTTCATGCAATATTCTTAGGACTAACTCTAAGTGTCTTAGGTGTTCTTCTTTGCTGATGCTATAGATCAATATATCATCTAGATAGACTACAAGAAATTTGCCACTTTAGTCTCAGAAGATCTCATTCATTAATCTCATGAAGGTTGGCGGTGCATTACTCAACCCAAATGGCATAACAATCCACTCATATAACCCTTCTATTGTTTTGAATGTCTTTTTCCATTCATCTCCTAGCTTGATTATGATTTGACGGTATCCTGACTTGAAGTCAATCTTGGAAAAGTAACAAGAATTGCCTAATTGATCCAATAGGTCTTCTATTCTTGGAATAGGAAATCTGTATTTCATAGTGATTCTATTTATGGCTCTACTCTCAGTGCATAATATCCACTTTCCATCCTTTTTAGGTGCTAAAACAAATGGTAAGACACAAGGACTTATGCTCTTTTGTATAAAACCCTTATCTAACAATTCATGCACTTGTTTTGATATCTCTGCATTCTGTGAAGCAGTCATCTTATATGGGGCCTTATTGGGAAAATATTCTCCTGGTATGAATTTAATTTGATAACTTATATCCCTTAAGGGTGGGAGCGATGAGGGTAATTCTTTTTCTCCCACATCTTGGTAAATATCTAGTAGATTTTGTACCTCTTTTGGTACTAGTTTGTTCTCCTTTGGAACTTCTTGATCTTTAGGTTTCAAGACTAAAGCATAACCCCCTTCTTTTGATTCTTCTATGGTTTTAACCATTTCCTTTTCCCCAGTGACTATCACAATGGGTTCTTTTTTTGGTTTTGGGTATGGTAGAGGCTTCATGGTGTAAGATAATCCATCTTTGATTAAGGTGTAAGTGTGTTTTATTCTACTATGTGTGGCATCTACATCATACTTCTAGGGTATACCTAGGAGTAGATGACATGCATCCATTTCAACTATGTCACATAAGACTTAATCCTTATAACCTCCTATTGAGAACTCAACCCAAGTTTGTTCGTTCACCAAAGTTTGCTGACCCTTACTAAGCCATAAAACATTATATGGACAAGAATGAGGAAATATTTATAACTTTAACTTTTCTACCATTTCATTAGACACTAATTTTTAAGTTGAACCAGAGTCAGTGAGTAATTTACATACCTTTCTTCGGAAATTGCAACTGTTCCTAAATAAGGTCTTTCTTTGTGGAGGTTCTTGGACTTGAGGAGTCTGCAACAAGGCTTGTCTCATCATCAAACATGTACCTTCTTCAGGTTCTATTTCTTTGGATTGGATATCCTCCTGAACTAAATGTGTTCTCCTTTCTCCTTGTGGATTTTGTCTGCCTCTTTCAGGGCATCTAGTACCTTGGTGTCCCAACTGATTGCAATGAAAAAATTTTAATTGTCCATTGTATCTTCCTCCAAATCTTCCTCTTCCGAATGGTCTCCTTCCTTTATAGTTTCCTTTAGAGATTGAATCTCCTTGTTACTTATCTTCTTGTCTTTGTTCTACAAAAGGTCTTGGGGATTTTCAACTTCCAAATGATTTTCCTCTGCTCCTGAAATTTTTGTTATTGTTACTATTCTTCCCTCTATTGTTTTTCTCATGTCTTCTCCTCAATTTTTCTTCCACTTTCAACTCTAATTGGTAGCATTTGTGTACTATCTCATGGGTGTGTAGAATAAAGTCTTCTTGGATTGGGAACTTAAATCCATTGATATATCTTTCCAAATTTTCATCTTCTGATTCCTTTGTGCTAGCCTTCATACACAATTTCTAAAACTCTTCGGTGTATGTGCTCACATCCATGTCTTTCTATCTAAGATTTTGCTTCTTCCTATGGATTTGTACTCCATAGTATTTAGGGACATATGTTTCCCTAACTAGTGCAATCATCTTGTTCCATGTCAATACCATACTCTTACCATTCTTCACCCTTTCTGTCAGGATGAAGTTCCACCAAGTTAGGGCTCCTCCCTTTAACTTGGATTTTGCAATCTTGACCCTCTGATGTTCTGGTTTATCTTCACATTTGAAGAAACTTGTCAAGGAATGTATCAAATCCATGGCTAGGTTAGGGTCCATTTTACCAATGAAAACATGCAAGTCTAACTTTCCATCCATGGTCCTTCTTTCCATGGATTTAAGAGCATTCAAGAGGGGTCTCTGGTCTGCAGGAACCTCTTCTTCTTCCTCCTTAGGGGCTTCTTCTCCATCCCATTCTTTATCATTTCTAGAGTGTCAATCTATCCTCTTGTCTATTCTTACCTTGAGTCTTCCAAACTCTTCTCTTAAGGCTTGATTATCAGCCCTCATTGCCCTTTTGTCAGCCATTTGTTTCCTGACTAATTTGGCTAACTCTATGTTAGTCATTCTCAAATTGGTTTCTCCATTTCCTTCTGATATTTTTTTCTTTCTCCTTAGGATTCCTCTTAAGCTCTAATACCACTTAATGCAGAGCCCCTTCCTAATCAGAGATTAAATCCAAAAACTTGGAATGCTTACCCCCGTAGTAGTTACAACTACTCACATCAAACCCCTCCTAGGCTTGTTCTAACAAAGGGTCTTAAGGAAATAGTCAAGGGCTCACACCTTTCAGGTCCTTCTAAGAATTTCTATAACCTTCCAACCTCCCCACAATCACTTGCCTTAAACACTTAGCAAGTTCCTTGAACCAATCCCAATACAACATTGGTCCATTGATTTGACACCTTAATGAAATTTTGAGTAAGTTCTGATTTGCAATATGTGTCGAGCTGCAATATGTGTCAAGCTATAGTATGTGCTAAGCTGGAGTATGTGTCGAGCATTTCTATGCACTTCAGGGCAATTATGCAAAAGATGTGACAAATTGTCTTACTGACTGGATGGGATGAAACCATCATACATATTGTCAATTTGGATCCTAACATACATGATCCAATAGCCCAACCTTTCCTAATAGGATTCTAGAGGGTAGTTTCTTCTTTAAGGGATCCTAAAGCTTGTAGCCCTAACCAGAGGGGATTTTTACTACAAATTTTGACAACTACAACTTATGTTTTCTATTTTCACCCTTTTGAGTACCCTTTATGAAAAACATAAAAGACATCAAAGCATTAGACTTGATTATCATATCTAAGGTATTGTATCATATTAAAATGGAAGAACTTCCATGTTAAGAACATTTATTCATCCTTAGGGGGTGTTTTTGACCATCATCATATTGTCCTCTCATTTCTGCACCCTCTCCAGCTTCTGTGCCTGTTTAGGACCCTGATTGGGCCTCTCTGGACACCATTTATCGAACCTGGCACATTTTCTAGGGGTTCTGACTCCATGGGTCAAGGTTGACCTCAACCTTGACCTAGGTCAAATTTGACCTCAACCTTGACCTAGGTCAAGGTTGACCTCAATTTTGACCCAGGTCCTCCTTTCCAATTGGAAAGTTTGTCGGCTGCCGGGGGTCATTAAAAATTTCATTTCTCGCTTCTGGGTCGGCTGTTTCAGATTCTAAAGTAATGATCCTTGAAATTATATTTAATATAGGTCCTCTTCTATGGGTATAGTTATAATTAGAATTTAGTTCTCCTATGTAGGCCTCTCTAGAAGATTGTGCCCTAGATTTGTATATAAGGAAGTTTTCTCCTCTCATTTTCTCTAAGCTAAGCTAAGTCATATCAAGCGTAATCGCAAGCGAACAACTATCAACTAAGTAAGAATTATACATGTTCTCAAGATTTCAAGATTAAATCAAGGTTTTCAAGTCTTCCTTTCAAGAATTCAAAGTTCCCCATACAAGATCAAGGATTCAAGCATTCAAGCCTTTGAAGGGATTTGGTTCAAGCATTCAAGATTCATCATTTAAACCCTAGATCTATCCATTATGGTGGTGTGATCTTCCTTCAAGATCCTTTGTGCATCCCCAATGTTGATTCATTCCTCTTTCAAGGTGGATTCCAAGCATACAATCATGGAGGTTTATGGTTTGTAATATTGAGTCCAAGCTTTCATATTTACATACTTGTTTACATTCAAAATACAATTGCATATCTATTATCATAGCTTCATTGATAGATTTACTTCTACTACTTACTAGCATTCTCTATTTCAATTATTGATTTCAAGGTTAATTCCTAAATCAGGGTTTGACTAAGGCAAACCCCTCCCCCCACAACAAACAAACCATTTTTCTTGTAGGGACAGGTTCAAAATAGCGAATTGGAGTGTAGATCTGGATACCCTTTTCGGCAAATTGTCGGGATATAAAAATAGATTTTCTGTCAGACTGCGCATGTCATAATCAGAAATTCTGGGTCAGAATCAGAACTTTTGGGTCAAAGGTGACATTCATTTTTGGGTCAGAATCAGAACTAAGCCAAACCAGGAAAAATTTTCTGGGTTTTCTTCGTCTCTGCGTTTCTATTCCAGATCCAGTTGTAGAATTTCCCGAAACTCAACACAGACATCATAAAACAACATTCTTCAGATCTGTTGCATTTTGAGGTTATTACTTGTCTTCAATTCATTTCAATTAAAGTTTTAATCTTCCTAAATCTATTATACACTCTCTTCTATAAAATGAGAATCTGGGGTTTTCCTCTTTATTCTCATTTCCAATCAATTGATGCATTTATGCATTAATCCTTCCTTTGGGGTTAATCAATTTGGATCCCTCCTTTGTGTATTTGAGGTTAAAAGGAACATCTTATCTTCCTCATACACCATAAACACATTACATCTCAATATTTATCCATTACACATCATCTACATTTATTTTATCCCTTTACATTTTGGTGAACCCCCAGATATACAACTCTTTCTTTTTGGTTTTAGATGCTTTGCCTCTTTTCCTTGGAGACTAGCTTTTGCATACATATTAAATTTTATGCTGTTTCATTTTAAAACAAAAAAATCTATATACTCATAAAAATATAAAAACATTTCTTGCATTTCATTCACTATGAAGATCTTTAAGATGCTTTGGGGTATGGTTATTTTCCTCATTATTCTTCTTTCAACATCTCTTTATAGTACTTATGATGTTTATGAAAGTATCATCCATTTCATCATGTTTGTTACTCTTCATGTTTCACTTGCTTATTCTATTTTGAGATTAACTAATACTAGTCTTCCTACTTTCAAAACTTTCATTACGGATTTATGTAGCAGACTTATTACTCTTTTAGATTATGTGAATAATTTGGTAAATGATACCCCATTACCTAATATTTCTAATCCTAATCCAATTCCTAATATTCCCGCTCCTATTTCTCCATCTTCTACCCCTAGTTCTTCCCACACTTATGATGGGGCTCAAACTAGGGTTCATGATGCAGATGTGCAAGAATTCTTTCATTTACCTTCCCCTTCTTATCTGATTCATGATGATATTAAAGGGAAGAACAAAGAAACTTCTTCTAAACCTATCATTCCACCTTAAACACAACATTTTCTCATGACCACCTTAACCAATCATCTCCTACAGAACCTTTAAAAGATATGTACACTACATGATATAATATGGTGGATAAACAAGGCTATAAGGGTTTAGGGATCGGTGCTAATGAACATGGCATTAAAAACCTGATTCATTTATCCCCTAAACAAGATATGCATGGTATAGGCTTCCTGCCTTCTCAAATAAAGGTGGTTGATTTTAACCGTCACCCTCCTCTTCATGTTCTACTTCCAACACCTTCCTTAGATCATCCTGATACTCCTCAAGATGTGGCTAAGAAAGTGTATGTTCAGTTAATGAATTCTAAGAAAGAAATCTTTAAACCTATGCTGAAAAATGCTCTCTCTAAATACAAATGTCCTTTTCACTACATTAATACACATTTACTTTCTGATTGTCTGCATTTCAAGCTATATGTTAGAGAAAGAGCTACCTTAGGAATTATATCTCATTCCCGTGCATTATTACAATTTCTTCATAATTTTGATATAGGGCATTCCCCTCATTCTTCTATAAATTAGATCATTTTTCTCCTCTTTTCTTTTAATTGGGGGGCAAGAGGCATTTCCTTCCAATATTCTAGGATCCATTATGCTCTTAGCATGTATTTTGTTTTGAGCTTAATCAGTTATTCTTTCTATATTCTATCCCTATAATTTTGTATTATGGTATATACTTCCTTCCTTCATAATCATTCATGATATCTTGTCTAGGACATTTGTTTTGTAAAGATCTTTGCTACAACATCTCTTGTTAAAATTGGTATATCCCTTGCTTTCATTCCTCGGGGGCAAGGTTTTTCCTTCGTTCTCTATCTAAGGATCTACTTTCCTTAGCTTAGTGGCATTTTTTTATTCTACAACATTATTTCCTTATACAGACTTATGTTTTGGCTATGGATACCCTCTTATATGAGAGGTGATTGTCCTAAGTCATCACCTCTTCTTTATTTTGAAAATTATGTTCTTTATAAACTCTTTCTCTTGCTTTGGGTTAGAGTTGGCTTCCTTCATTCCAAGATTCCTCTTCCTCTTGATCACAGCGGGCTTGATGATTGAATCTTTGGTCCCTCTTTACTTTTCTTTGAAAGATGGTATTTTATCATAAGCACTCCTCTATGGTGGGGGGTCTTGCTGATAAGATCTCTTCCTCTTTGAGGATCCTTTTTCCATATGTGACATATCCATTTCATGATTATCTATGCTCTTAGAGGTAAGGGTCAATACTCTTTGCTAAGGATATAATGTATATTATTATTAAACATTATATCTCCTTACCTTGTGAAGTAGGTATCCTCTTTCTCTTCCTTATCCTTTCTAGTAGGTAGCCATGATACGGAGGGGGCATATATAGGGTCTCCCTTATACTATAGTTTACATTTTACAACATGCTAAATCCTCGGAAGGTAATGCATATAAGTTGTTAAATCCTGAAGAGACACACATTTTTATTTTTATTTTTTGCTAAATCCTCGGAAGGTGACGCACATAAGTTGCTAAATCCTGAAGAGATACACATTTTCCAATACACTAAATCCTTGGAAGGTAACCCACATAAGTTGCTAAATCCTGAAAAGACACACATTTTATATTCCATAGTGATACAAGAATGTGGATCTATGGGTATTCCAAAAGCCGTCATAAGACACATTACAATTACCTAGCAGAGTTCATGGGTGAACTTGTTGTGCTCTCCCTCCTTGGTGATTCATGGTAAGCTGGGCATCTTACTAGGTGAGATAATCAATTTCTCTTTTCTCTCTTTCTCTTTCATTTTAGTAGGATTAGACTATGAAGCTATGTTATTTATAGTGTTGCTATTGTCTTGCTTATGTAGTCATGTATGTTTTCTATGATTAATTTCTCTTAGCTTTCATATCTTTGTGCATGTATGTTGAGTTAGAATCCTTGGTCTGGATGCTCATTTCCTTGACTAAGTGATGTTCTATCTCATTGAGATCCACTGGAGTCTTTCTTCTTACTTTACCGTGGGTATGTTCAATTTCCATACTCCCGCTAAAGTGGGGGCTTAATGTATCTTCTTAAAATGGAAGCACTTCCATGTTAAGAATGTTTAGCCCTCCTTAGGGGGTGTTTTTGACCATCATCATATTGTCCTCTCATTTATGCACCCTCTCTAGCTTATGTGCCTGTATAGGACCCTGATTGGGCCTCTTCGAACATGATTTATCCCACATGGCACATTTTCTAGGGGTTCTATCTCCCTAGGTCAAGGTTGACCTCTATTTTGACCTTGGTCCTCCTTTCCAATTGGAAAGTTTTTCGGCTGCCAAGGGTCATTAAAAGTTCATTTCCCACTTCCAGGTTGGCTGTTTCAAGTTTTGAAGTTACAATCCTTGAAATTATATTTAATATAGGTCCTCTTCTAGGGGTATAGGTCTAATTGGAATTTAATTCTCCTATATAGGCCTCTCTAGAAGATTGTGCCGTATATTTGTATATAAGGAAGTTTTCTCCTCTCATTTTCTCTAAGCCAATCTAAGTCATATCAAACATAATCGCAAGCGAACAACTGTCAACTAAGAAATAATTCTACATGTTCTCAAGCTTTCAAGATTCAATCAAGGTTTTCAATTCTTCCTTTCAAGCATTCAAAGTTCTCCATAGAATATCAAGGATTCAAGCATTCAAGCCTTTGAAGGGATTTTGGTTCAAGCATTCAAGATTCATCATTCAAACCCTAGATCTATCCATTATGCTGGTGTGATCTTCCTTAAAGATCCTTTGTGCATCCTCAAGGTTCATTCATTCCTCTTTCAAGGTGGATTCCAAGCATATAATCATGGAGGTTTATGGTTTCTAATATTGAGTCCAAGCTTTCATATTTACATACTTGTTTACATTCGAAATACAATTGCATATCTATTATCATAACTTCATTGATAGATTTACTTCTACTACTTGCTAGCATTCTCTATTACAATTATTGATTTCAAATTTAATTCCTAAATCAAGGTTTGACTAAGGAAAACCCCTCCCCCCAACAAACAAACCATTTTTCTTGCAGGGACAGGTTCAGAACAATGAATTGGAGTGCAGATTTGGATACCCTTTTCAGAAAACTGTCGGGATCCAGAAATAGATTTTTTGTCAGACTGTGTAGGTTAGAATCATAAATTCTAGGTCAGAATCGGAGATTCTGGGTCAGAATCAAAACTTTTGGGTCAAAGGTGACATTCATTTTTGGGTCAAAATCAGAACTGAGCCAGATCGGGAAAAGATTTCTGGGTTTTCTTCATCTTTGCGTTTCTGTTCCAGATCTGGTTGCAGAATTTCATGAAACTCAACACATACATCAGAAAACAACATTCCTTAGATCTATTGCATTTTGAGTTTAGTACTTTTCTTCAATTCATTTCAATTAAATTTTTAATCTTCCTAAATTTATTACACACTCTCTTCTATAAAACAGGAATCTAGGATTTTCCTCTTTATTCTCATTTCCAATCGATTGAAACATTTATGCATTGATCCTTTCTTTGGGGTTAATCAATTTGGATCCTTCCTTTGTATATTTGAGGTTAAAAACAACATCTTAACTTCCTCATACACCATATGTTAGAATGAATTTAGAATAACTGAGAGGGGAGGGGTGAATCAGTTATCCTCAAGTCTAGATGTAGTAAATAAAGCTTTTCTATATTTCAGATCTACTCGACAGCAGTAGCATATATCAACAACTCTAATCATGCAGTTTACTGTCTAATGGAATTGCTTGTAGAAACATAACAGTAAAATAAATCATAAGCATTTATACAAGTTGACACAAGTATTTAACGTGGAAACCCAATATGGGAAAAACCACCAGTAACATGCTACCAAGTTTTCACTCTTCTTAAGTGAGCTCTGTGAGGAGCCAATCCTGTTAAAGGTTACAATAACACACTATTAGGTGTGATCTAGTTAAAGGATTTAATCACCCTGTCAGGAGTGGCCTTGTTAGAGGACTTAGAACATTCCACCTAAATGTCACCTTGTTAGAGGATTTATACAAATGACTGTTAGGTGAACCTTGTTAAAGGATTTAACTGATACAATGGTTAGAAAGTAATCAGCAGTTGTGATCTGATACATACAACTTACTTTGTAATTCAGATCTAATTACAACTTTGATGTTAACTTATTGGATAGCCTACATTGCCATTTCAACCTTCTGATCTACTTGGAAATCCGTCAAGCAATCACACATGCAACTCTCTACTTCTGTATTTAGCCTTCTCTGATAGATCATGCCAAACAGTAAATCAACTATACAATCCTCTTGCATACACACATGTACTTTACATCCAACAACACACTTCAACATCCTCAATGAATAACCCCTTGAGGTTATCATATACCTCTTTGTCTAGGTCAAATAAATCTTTTGCCGCTTAAACAAGATCATAGATCTTAGGTTAGGTCAGATCCAACGGATCATTTCATCTATGCATTACATTTACTTCTCCAAAGTAGTCTCTAATTAAATCTTGAAACCATGCATTAATTATGATTACCCATACATTAAATGATGTGGATCAATCTTTAATTAACATTACATATCCTAATAAAATTAACTAAGTCAGCTAGAGATCTCAAATCTCATCATTAATCCAAATATTGTAAGTCGGCCAACATCACTGTTTCCACTCGGCAATTTCACTGGTGCTCGACATTGAACAAATTTTCTCGTCAAGAACAACTTTGCTCGGCATAAGCAACTTTGCTCAGCACAGAACAGCCAAAAAAATTATCTTTGAAAGATAAATAACTAATTACTTTGCCAGAGTGCCAACTGATCAAGTACCCTTTTAATTGCCTTAACTCAACCATTCACTTGGTCTTCTTGTTAAATCTTCTTCATCAACAGTAGATATGGTACTCAAATAGATAACA
>MU224083.1:1959752-1971872 GCA_018584345.1 Thuja plicata
CCATTTAAATAACTGGAATGCATCATATTTTTCCTTGAGAAACATTACAGTCATCATCCTTGAATAATCATCAACAAATAGAATAAAATATCTAGCACCACAATAGCTTCTTTCTCCAATGGGACCAAAGAGATCAGTATGGACCAATTCCAAAATTTCCTCTGATATATGTGTTTTACTCTTGAAACTAGATTTAGTCATCTTTCGTAGTTGACATTGTTTACACATAGCATTCTCAGGTTTCTTTAACTTAGGTAGCCCTCTAACCTTTTTCAATTTACTTATGCTTACCAAGTTATCAAAATTCACATGACACAACCTCTTATGCCATAACCAAACATCATTGTATTGTGAAAACAAACATGTTTCTTCAGATAAATCCATATAAAATAAGTTACCTTTAGTCTGATCACCACTTCCAACTAATTCTCTAGTAGAATCATAGATCTTTTCTTTTCTGTGATGGAATTCAACTTTGTAACCAGAAGTGTTCAGTTGTGCAAAACTCAGAAAATTATATTTAAGATCATCAACCCAATACACATTATCACATCTGATTTTGTCAGTCAAGTTAATCAATCCTTTACCTCTGATAAGACATGGTGCATCATTACCAAATTTTACATATCCTCCTTTGCATTGGTTTAAGGTTTCAAACTTATCTTTGTCACCAGTCATATGATGGGAACAACCATTGTCAATGATCCATCGATCACTTTTACTCATGTAAGAGATTAATGCATTTTTCTCATCATCATCAGAATCTTCTTTCATTGCAACATAAACAACTTCTATATCATTGTCATCAGAATTGTCAATGTCATTGTCAGAAGTTTCTTTAGCAATATAACAAGATTTCTTACCTTTGTCTTTGTAATCCTTATATTTCCTGAAGTCTCGGTCATCCTTTCTGTCTTTGTATTCTTTTTATTTGTTGTCCTTTCTTTCATATTTTTCATTCTTATCAGGACATCTAGCAGCTATATGACCAACTTTATTCCATGAAAAAAAAATAATAGGAAGTTTACCTTTGTATTTTCCTTTTCCTCTGGATAGCCTTTTTCCATAAGTGCTTCAAGTTCTTCAAGATCATCATCAGTAGTTTCACTATCACTGTTCACATGTTTCTTTCCTTTCTTAGATTTATTGAGAACCAACTGTGATCTAAAAGCAGAATCAATCCCTTGTGGATTATAGTTATCATAATTTGACATTTCAAATGTAGTGAGTCTGCCTATCAGATTTTCTAGATTCAGATTATTGTTAGGAGTACATCTCAATTCTTGAATTGTAGAAACTCTAATAGCATATACAAGAAGTAAAGTTCTCAGTACCTTGCTCATAATAGTGTTTTCATCAATTGTTCCATTAGCTCCTCTAATGGCATTTACAACTTCTTTTACTCTAGCATAATACTGGTTAACATTTTCTCCTTCTTGCATTTTAATCTCATCGAATTTACCTCCTAGACTTTCTGATTTAGCTCTCAGCACATTTGTGTCTCCAACATAGACAATTGCAAGTTGTCCCGCATCTGCTTTGCATTTGTGCAGCTCTTTATATCATCAAACTCTGAATAGCTCAATGAGGAGGTGATCTCCAACATTGCTTGATTGTGCTCTTGCTTTTCTCTTAGTTGAGAAGCTGTGAGAGGAGTAGAAGGTGATACATAGTCATTTTCAATAAGTCACTTAGCATCATCTCCAATACCAGCTAGATCTAGTTTCATCAAACTCTGCCATGCAGGGAAGTTATCTTTGTTCAGCTTAGGAACCTCCTTATACATCTTGATATTTTCGCTCTAAGTACCTTCAAACTATTTTCAGGAGACCAAAGCTCTGATACCAATTTTTAGAATGAATTTAGAATAGCTGAGAGGGGAGGGGTGAATCAGTTATCCTCAAGTCTATATGTAGCAAATAAAACTTTTTTGTATTTCAGATCTACTCGGCAACAATAGCATATATCAACAACTCTAATCATGCAGTTTACTATCTAATGGAATTGCTTGTAGAAACATAACAGTAAAACAAACCATAAGCATTTATACAAGTTGACACAAGTATTTAACGTGGAAACCCAATATGGGAAAAGCCACTAGTAAGGTGCTACCAAGTTTTCACTCTTTTGAAGTGAGCTCTGTGAGGAGCCAACCCTGGTAAAGGTTACAATAACACACTATTAGGTGTGATCTGGTTAAAGGATTTAATCACCCTGTCAGGAGTGGCCTTTTTAGATGGCTTAGAACATTCTACCTGAATGTCACCTTGTTAGAGGATTTATACAAATGACTGTTAGGTGAACCTTGTTAAAAGATTTAACTGATACAATGGCTAGAAAGTAATCAACAGTTGTGATCTGATACATACAACTTACTTTGCAATTCAGATCCAATTACAACTCTGATGTTAACTTACTAGATAGCTTGCATCATCATTTCAACCTTCTGATTTGCTTGGAAATCCGAAATCACACATGCAACTCTCTGCTTCTGTATTTAGCCTTCTCTGCTAGATCATGCCAAACAGTAAATCAACTATGCAATCCTCTTGCATACACATATGTACTTCACATCCAACATCACACTTTAGCATCCTCAATGAATAACCCCTTAAGGTTATCATATACCTCTATGTCTAGGTCAGATAAATCTTTTGTCATTTAAACAAGATCGTAGATCTTAGGTTAGGTCAGATCCAACAGATCATTCCATCTTTGCATTACATTTACTTCTCCAAAGTAGTCTCTAATTAAATCTTGAAACCATGCATTCATTACGGTTACCCATACATTAAATGACGTGGATCAATCTTTATTTAACTTTACATATCCCAATAAAATTAATTAAGTTGGCCAGAGATCTCAAATCTCATCATTAATCCAAATACTGTAAGTTGGCCAACATCACTGTTTCCACTCATAAATTTCATTGGTGCTCGGGATTGAACAACTTTTCTCGTCAAGAACAACTTTGCTCGACATAAGAAACTTTGTTCAGCATAAGCAACTTTGCTCGGCACAGAAAAACTAGAAAAACTATCTTTGAAAGATAAACAACTAATTACTTTGCCAGAGTGCCAACTGATCAAGTACCCTTCTAATTGCCTTAACTCAATCATTCACTTGGTCTTCTTGTTAAATCTTCTTCATCAACAGTAGATATGGTACTCAAACAGATAACAATAGTCTCACCAGTTAAGGTTTGACAGCAAAGACAAAATAACAATTGCTTGCATTGTCACTTTCCAACACTATCAACACATTAAATCTCAATATTTGTCCATTACACATCATTTACATATCTATTTTATCCTTTTACAAGTACTTACCCTCAAGTTTTAACTAGGCCTACTAGACCTAATTGGGCAATTTTACAAAGGAAGTGATTTGATTATGAAATTTAGAATCCTCTCACCTATACACATATTTATAATAGGTTTAAAATTTTCCAAATCCAAGCCCTTGAGCCTTGGTTCCACCCCAAAGTTCTACAGCCCTTCAATCTTCTCGACTATGCATAGGTAGCCACATGGAGATGTATACCTAGATTTATTCAAAACTCATCATGGCACCCTTATTCCTGGAAATCACTTCTAGAATCCTATAATAAACATGCCAAAGTCTCATCTCACCCAAATTTAGATTTTTCTGATAGTGGCAAGATGATAAATTGACATTTCTCTATGAAACCCTAGGTTACTAAGGGTTTGGGACCTCTGCTAACAAAAAATGGATATATCACTCAAAACTAAACCTCAGGATCCTAGACCACTTGCAAATGAAAGATAATCCAAATATTCAACTTTTCCAATTTGTCTCATACTCCCATTCATCTGTACAAAACTTTACACTTTCAGAAACTCACAAAATGAGAGGAAAAAACATTTGATTTTTATTGATTCAATGCAAAAAATACATCTACGTCTCCTCCTTTCTTAGAACTGACCATATGGGGTATTGTAGAGACATTTCGCAAATTACACAACTGATTTTCAAAGGTTGTGACTATTGGGGAGTTAGTTACAATTTTGCAAAAGTTGGATAATTGACAACATTTTGTGCAGTTTTTCTCTTTTTGCTTTCAATGAGAAACTCAACTAATCCCTAACATGTTTGGGGTTCCACATGAACCATAATACATTAAAACATCAACCTAGACTCTAACATATCCTAACTAACATCTAATTAATCCTTTGACCAACTTTGACCAAGAGGCTTATAGAAACACCTACTTGGAAAAGGGTCTTACAAAGTGGATCTCATTTTTAGTTTTGAGTCCCATGGACTTACTGATTTTTCACCAATGTCCTAGGAGAGATAGAAATCCTAGGATTTGATAGATTTGCATCATGTTGTTAAGGTGCTCTTGCACCATCTTCCTTAATGTCAACTTCCTCAGTCAGATTAACTACACTCTGTTCACCGCTTCTTTCTATCTTAGCTACAATATCCTCATTTTCTTGAAAAGGGTCACTTGAATCTTGCAAATTGTCCAAAGACACATGTGCACTAGAAACAAACAAGTCTGGTTGCTTTACTGTGTTGACAAATTGAATGTTATCTTTTGCATTCTTAGATGTGTAAATATTTACTTTTGTGACCTTGGATGATTCTCCTCTTAAAATATTTTTAGGCTTAGTAGCCTTGTGATTAGGAGGTGAAGGATTTTTAGGCTCAACTTCCAATAGGAATTTATCAATAGCTTTATGTGTGTCCTCTATGACCTCATCATATTTCCTTCTCATAATCTTTATTAGTCTTTCTTTAATTCTCAACAGGGGTTTTATTGCTTTTAATATCCTCTCATGTTCATCATATGTGGCAATAGGTAGCATATCATGTATGGATTTCCTCCTTATGTTCTCATCCTCTGTTAGTGCTAATTTTTTCCTTACTTCCAGTTTCTCATACAATTATTTAGGAATACTACCTTCTATCTAAGGTAGATTCTTCTTGAATACAAGCATATGATCTATTACAAAATCTTCAATAAGAATCCTATCTTTCGCATCATACCTCTCGTAATATTTACGCAATTGATTGAGCTTTCCTTGATCAATTATTCTCTTTGCCAACATCTTTAGACCTGGTTTCCAAAGTTTTCTTTCCTATGTTTTCTTCTCTTCCACTTTCTTTTCTTCTACTTTCTCTACTTCAGTCCTCTTCCTTTTAGGTGCTGAACTCTTTTGGGATGATCTTGTTCTTCTCATAGGTATCTCTTTAGTTTTCTCTGTCTATGATGTCCTCTTGGGTGGTGTAGGTTTAGTATAAGGTACATCAATCATATTAGAAAGTGGAATGATAACCTTTTCAGTTTATGGAGGTGGAAGGGCTGCCAGAGCACTGGTCACCAATCCAGAAACACATTCGGCCATCTTTTTCCTTACCTCTTTCATCTCATCCTTTCAAATACCCACCTTAGCTTCTAGATTATCCACAATAATCTCTACTTTTCTTTTTATTTTTTCCTTGGTCTGTTCCTCTCTTATCTTTTCTGACTTCTCCTCATAAGTTCCCCATCTTTCTTTGGAGGGATTAATCTCAGAAGATAACATATGTCCTACTTGCATAGTTAGAAATTTTGTACTCACCTCATATCCCATAGGATAACACCATTTCTTTCTTGGTTCAACTTCCTCAAATCACACACAATTAGTTTCAACCATGAAACATATTGTATCTTTATATTTCTCAATCATAGCTTCACGAATTCTCACCCTTTCCTTCATTTGTCTCTGCAAAATTTTGAACATACAAAATAAATCTCCATCTACCCAAGTGCTATTTTGTCTCCTATAACTGTTTGTGATCTCAATTACAATAGGTTTGTTGTCTTTACAAGATCTAGGGTGCATTCTAGGAAATGAATGTACAATGTGAATATAAATATGAATCAATCAAGACCCAAACTAAATTCCTTTGACTTATCTCGCTTGATCTGTTTGACATTCTCTATAAATTGTTGTGCAAGAACTTCACATAGATTGTACTTTACATTTTCTTTCACCATTTTGTAGGACATCATAATAACTACTATGGATACTAAATTAGGTCAGTTGCTATAGTAAATTTTGTATCCAAGAATCATAGAAACTAATCTTACATGTTTCTAAAAGATTTTGGCGATGGTCATCGCTCTCTTATCCCATCTAGAGTGTGTGAGGGTTTCCACCTGTTTCTTCGCGTTCTTCTCCGCAACAAGAATAATTCCATAATTGTCCAAACTTTTAACATCATGTATCATCTTACTAGTGATCTTAATAGGCTTCTCACCAATCCATAGAAAATGATCATGGGCTCTATTCAAAACAATCTTTATCCACTCTTCTTTATCAAACTCATAGAATTCTATCATTTGTATAATGCTTAGGTTTCTAAATGAGAAAACTCATCCTTCCATTTCCCATCTTCCTTGATCATGTCCTTCATCTCCTAGAAGATCTCAAAATCTCCCTGTGATTCATATTTACAATGAGTGTATTCCCTAATATCTTCCACCTGAAGCACGTTGTAGGGTGTTTGTGAAAATGCACCTTTGGGACCGTCTTCAGTAGAGTTGTAGGGATGTTTCTTAAAATTATACCTCGGATGTTCACTAACATAAAAAATCAACGGAGTATCTATAGTAATCAAAAGCTCGCAAGTGATCAAAATACCTTTTTCTTGATGAATCAGGGTATGCACGCTCAGTGATCATGAAAATGCCCTAGCTTATCTGCTTGTTCCTCTAGTCTCCTTTATCTCTGCTCGAATAGTGATGAGATATGTTCAAGTGAATAAACTTATACTGCGCCATGTAAGAATTGACACATTTCCCAATGAACTCATAATTATGTAAATGATCCAGTCGATCATCAATCTGGTGATCACAAGATACAATGTGTATAACTATGCAATCTCAAATAGGCATTTCAAATCAAACATATATACTCTCCATAAGCTCGCAAAAGCTTATTCCACATAAACGGGGGCTGGATGTATTTTTGTTATATTTCTCCAAAGCTCCCCCTAAGGCCATGCTTGGCCATTTAGGTTGATGTAACAACATCAAGTGAGGGTTCAGTAGCATCTATTGAATCTCTCTAAACCTTAAGCTCACTTTGCTCCTTCTCTTTATGAAATTTACCACTCTCTTTCACAAATTGATTGTCGAACTCTTCCATGTACTCTGCCATATTTTTTCCAACATCACCAACATTTTTCTTTATAAAAATAAGTGGTATTCCTATGTTACTTGTAGCTCCATTATACCTGCAAAATTTTTCTATATTTCCATGATTGTTACATTTATAATATGTAGGATATGATCTGTTCTAGTTAACCTGTAACTTGTAGTTCCTTGCAATGTGTCCAAAGTTGTTGCATTTGTAACATGTAATATTAGCTGTTGTTTCTTCTCTGATGTAGTCTTGTTTAGTATGGGATTGATAGGGTTTTCTACATTTTGTCTTCTTGTTTCCATATTCATAGTAATTGAAACAATAACCAGAAAAGGGTTTATTAGGAACTTTACCTTGGCAATCCCTCTTCATGTGACCAACTTTTTTGCATCCAAAACATCTACCTATGAAATGAATGATATTCTCTATAGCTTATTCTTGAGTAGGTCTTTCTACATTTTTCTTTTCTTCAGATTCCCTTTCTCAAGATTTAGAATATTTAGCTTTATCAAAGCCAACTCCTGACATATCACCTTTAGGCTTCTGTCTTTCCCCCTGTTCATCAAACTTGTCACTTCTTGCATGAAATTTTTCAATGCGATTCTTAGCCTCAACAAGTTCTCCTTTAATGATTTGGTTGAATTTCTCTAATTCACGATGCTTGATTCTGTAGTCATCAAGTTCAACCAACATCTTTTCCATATGAAAATTTTCATTGTTTAAGAATTATAGTTTTTCCGTCTCTCTCTTGTTGAATTTCTTTAGCCATATGAATAGAAGCAGTTTCATGTTCCTTCTTCAATGCTTCTTTTTCCTGTTCAAGCTGCTTGATCTGATCAGACAAATCATTATCATATTTCTCTTTTATCTTTTCCATAAGGTCTTGCCTTTGGTTCCTAGAAATTTCAAGTTGTTCCTTAAGCTTCTTGATGAAACCTTCTGCTCTTCTTAATTTGAATTTAAAATCACCATTTTTCAGCTTTACCCTAATCAAGGTCTTCAAGTGATGCTTTAAATTTCTCTTCCAAACTTGAATCCATCGGGATCTCCCTTAAGTTTTTAGGCTTTCTCTCCAAGGGCCACAAGATTTGATACCGATTGTTAGGATTAAGTAATATTGAGAGGGGGGGGAATCATTATTACACCACTTTATAAACATAACCATGCAATTACTAAAATAAATAGAACATGCACATAAAGTAAACAAATCATAAAACCATGATTTCTTCACGAGGAAACCCCGGTGGGGATGATACCCAGAAATAATGCACTAAGAGTATAGTGTCCCTAGTAGGAGACCTAGCCCTGTTAGGAGCTGAATATTATATTTAGTGCTTATCCCTGTTAAAGGATATAAACCTTGTTAGGGGTGTACAATGAGCACACTACACTTACAAATCAATTATGTTCTGATACAATGATTTACCAAAATCAATAATACAAGCTTCTACTAAGCTTAGGTAGTCCCAATTATAGCTCACATCAACTTCTATCTGATCCTGACATCACAATGCATCTACGCATTCCATACTTTTCACATATACCACACATACTTCTTCGCATCATAAAAAAATCTCCTTATATACTCAATCTCAAAAAGTTCTTCTAGTTGGCTCACAAGAACATCAAAAAACGTGTCCAATACTTAACCAAATATCAAATCTATAGTCGTTGATCATACTCTAACAAAATTAGGGTAGGAACCAATCCAAATCCAAAGTAGCACTTCAAGATTTCTCAAATTTCTCCCTTAATCATCACGACCATTCAACTGCCTTGTATCGTTGTTGTACTATCTTTGCATGCCTTCAACATGTTGTAACTCTCAGAGAACAACTCTAAAATAAAAGTTACCATAAGTGGAGGTCTACTGTATCCCAAAATTTCTCCCTCTAAGCTCACATGACTTAGTTCTCCATATACTATGTTTGCTGACCAAAACTGTGCATGATTGTACCCTGTAAACTGCATTCTGAACTTAGTCATTTTTACAAAATTGAATATAAAAAATTGGATTGTACTCCAAGAGACCATGCCAATGAGTAGTGTTTCCATAATTGACAACCTATAAAGAAGGATGATCAAGCTACTTGCCAACAAGTACATCATTACTGTTGGCATTATGGTAGTTTTTGGAGGAGATATGAAGATCGATCATTCAGAGACACATAATTGGTTGTCATTGATGGAAATATGTCTAGTAAATATGATTGGGTAAATCAGTAATATCTGTACATGATCGGTAAAGATAGTTACAATTAACTATGTTGATCGATGTACATGAGGAATATAGGAAGAAAAATATTAGTAAGTGAAATTGGTAGCGGTCGAGTTACAGAGAAAATTAGGAGATGCGATCTTAGAGGAGACATTCATATGTTGCAAGGAAAGCATGGTTTTGATCGTGAAAACTAATTCAATGTTTTGAGTGAATTATATTTTTGATGTGGAGCAGAGTGTACCTATTGGGTGACTGATCAAAATGTCATGATGAATTAGTTAAGGCGGTGGATCTAAGGTTGGCTATCATTTATGGAAATGTGTATTATGTTTGGAGAAGATGTGTTACGTATGATTGACGCTGATTTTGAGGGGGTTGATAATTATTTTTTGTCGACTTGGATGAAATTATTTTAGGTCTTAAACCACTTAAGAACACATTATATAAGGAGAGCTAAATCATGTAATTTAGGGTTGCAATTGTATTTTAGAGTGTAGCGATTAGAGATTGAAGAAGAAAATATCAATACAACATTAGAGAGAAAAGGAGAAGAAAGGATATGATAGGAAATCAATGTCATTCTATAGATCATTGTTACTCTTGTTTTCCTAACAGTTGCAGCAAGTTAAATCCCTTAACCGGGTAGATCTTAATAGGTCTTTTTTGTAAATTGTTTAACATGGTAACTTCTTTACTAAAGGTTGAAATACTCTAGCAAGGTAGACTCTAACAAGTCTTTTGGTACTTCTAACAAGGTACTAGTCACTTTTAATAGGGTGAGCCCTAGAAAGGGTATTGTAGCTCCTAACAGGGAAAACCTTTGTATTGTAGTAAGGTAATTTGTGGGTTTCATCCCCACCGTGGTTTTTTTCCCTCTAACAAGGGTTTCCACATGAAAAATTTGTGTCATATGTGATACTTTTTTGGATGCACGCTGTTGTTTATTTATATTTGGTGTTATCAGTTTCATGTTTCATTTGTCAGAAGTTGTTGTTTAGCTTTGTTAGATCGGTGGTAAAATTTCTTAAGGATTTGTTTACGTAAATTTACCCCCTCCCCCCCGCTCAGTGCTTGTTCATACTAATAATTGGTATCATAGCATTGGTCCTCTTGATATTAAGCTTAACCACTTGAGAAAAATATCCCTAAAAGCCAACATGGAGAGTTACAGGTATGAGAAATAAATTGATGTTGGAAACATGGTAATCAATAAAATAAAGGAAAAGATTAGGAAATCCCTTGAAAAAAGAAGAGAAATAAATGAGAAACTGATGGAAAGTCAAGATTACATTGAGAAACTATATGAAGGAAGTGGGTCTAAAGAATCTGAGGAAGAAATTGCAAATCTGATAGATAAGAACAATGGACTTAAACAAGAGGTAGCTAATCTAAAAAGAGAGCTTGAAATTCAGTCTGTTAGGATGTGTCTTCATCTTAAAGGAGGCAGATTTGTTGAAGATGCAAAGAAAACTATTGAAAATGCCCTAAAGGATAAATATAAAACGCTAACTAAAAATTTTGAGGAACTATTCAGGTTGGAGCAAGAAGTGGTTGTATTGAATGAACACTTACATGATACAAATGAATAAAATACTAATATCTCAAGAGAGAATGAAGGATTGAGGACAAAGAATGATAAGCTCAAAGAACTTAAAACTAAAAATGATCTACTGGATAAATTCACACAGAGTTCTACTAAACTTGATGAACAAATTGCTAGGGAGAGGAGGAATGGAGAGAATCAAGGTTTAAGTTTTTCAAACTTTGAAATTGGTGAATCATCTGGCACTAAGGATATCAATATAGAAGAAAAATCTACACCTAAGGTGAACAATAACACTAGTAAGAGAATATATAAACCAGTATGTTTTAATTATTATAATGAAGGTCATACTGCTAATGTATGCTAATTTAAACCTATTGGTGGGTGCAAGCACAAAGTTGAGTGCCAATTTCGCAAAAGTCCGCGGCCAAAAAAAATTGGCAAATAGAAACGGGAACCTATTTTTTAAAAAATGGGTGCCCGTTATAGTTCAGGTGCCCGAGCCGTAAATATAAAACTGGTGCCCATTTCAAAAATGGGCACCCATTTTGGTTCGGGTGCCCGTGGCAAAACGGGCACCCATTTTTTAAGAAACGGGTGCCCGTTTTTTAAAACTATTTAAAATTTGTTTTAAACCGTTTTACAAATTATTTTCACAATTTGCAAAACGTGATTACGTTTTTCTCTGGACGGGTACCCGTTTTTGAGAGCTACCACCGACCCCCCTGCTGCCATTTTTCCTACTACAGGTATGTATTATTGATTTTTATTTATTTTTCATTAAAAATATTTTTTATTGTTGTTTTTAATTAATTTAATGTTATAAATGTACATTGTGTTTAATGTTTACATTTTTTTAAAATAGAATTAAAATAAATTGTTATATAAAGTTTTAAATTTTAATTTATAAATTATTTTAGAAAACTTATTTTTAATCCTAGGTAGAAAACTAAAACCTAAACCAAACGACAACTGAAACAAGAAACCCTAGGTAGAAAACTAAAACCTAAACCTAACAACAACTGAAACAAGAAACCCTAGGTAGAAAAATAAAACCTAAACACAACTGAAACAAGATTGTAAACCCTAGGTTGAAAATAAAAATGTAAAGCTAGACAAAACTTCAAACAAAAAAATTGTAAACCCTAGGTCTAGAAAATAAACAATAAACTCTCTCTCTCTCTCTCTCTCTCTCT
>MU224083.1:2003278-2014791 GCA_018584345.1 Thuja plicata
ATTACGCCAAATTGGTACCTAAAGTTGAAATAGTAAGGTTAACTAAAATTTTAATAACTTTTTTGATTTTCGGTTTTTGAAAAAATGAATTATATGTGACCAATCTACATAGAATTTCCTTCAAGATTTTTAAAAAAAAAAAAATCCAAAAATAGTGAAATTTTCATCAAATTATGGTGGCCGTACACCAGAGGTTTTGAAAATGTACTTTATACTCAATTAAAAATGAATAAAAAAAATATATTCAATTAAAAAAAAATCAAAAATATTCTGACCAATCTTTGATGTGTTAGCTACCTTTTCTTAGAAGGATTAACAAAAATTCATTTATTTACTTCAAAATAGGGTGGTCGTACACGTGTGTGGTATGGTCCTGAAACTGAAATTTTGAAAAGGGGTTTTTAAACATGCCTACTAAAATATATTTTTTACCATGTGGGTATTAAAAAAAATTACATATTTGAAAACTAGACTCCGAGCACTACATTTTCTATAGTGAATTTTTCTGAGATTCAAACTCTAAGTGCCTCAAATTTTGACATCAATTGACTGCACATTTGAAAAAAAGGAAAAACACTTCCACTTTTTGCCCAAAAAGTGGACTCAACTTCTTGCTGGCACCCTGGTCCTAATGTTAGACCTATAGGTTCTATTGCTAGATCAGATAATTCCTATGGTAGAGGTGATAAACTATGCTAGATCTAATTCATTCTAAGGAACTTGTTATTACTGCAATAATTTTTGACATAAAGCTAATGAGTGCAGGGAAAGAATCAACAATCAATGGTCATATAATTACAACTGTCAGAGACCTAATAATCAGGGTACTGATTAAATTTACATGTTCTATCTATCACAACAATGGACATATGGCTATGAATTGTAGATTGAGGTCAGCTAGAGGAAATGTTAGTCCATGGAATCAAAAAAGCGTGGCTTGTTATATTTGTAATAAAGTTGGTCATCTTGCTAGATCATGCAGAGAAAGAAAATATAACAGAGGCCAATCTATGAACAAAGATGCAAATGATAAAGGTAAGAGAATTATTGATGCTGAGGAAGTCAGAAGTGAAATGAAGACTACATGGGTGAATAAAGGCGAATTTAAATCTTCTAAGTTGACTGAGAACTCCACTGACTTAGGAAGTGTGGAGATCCCACCAGTGAACTAAGTCTGGTATGACTTATGGGGAGCACTAAAAGGAAAAATCCAAAAGAACGTCTATTAGTGATTGAGCAGTAAGATTTATATTCATATTAAGATGCCTATTTGTGATCTAATGATGATAGTGAAGATAAATTTCTATATGTGGTTTTGTGCGTACATATAATGGTTGTTTTATTATAACCAATCTAGGTAGATAATTCGACCAATTTTCATCGAAAATAAGGGCCAATTCTACTAGTGTCACTATTTAACCATTGAAACTAACAAATACATTATCAAATATCTATATAGATGAGAAAGTAAACAATTTTGTTACTTTACATTCTTACAAGTTTACTGGAGAGCATTTGTATACATTCCTAAGCAATTGTGATCATTTCTTGTGTGTTACTTCAGATTTTGAGGAGAGAATTGTATCAGTTGTCGAAGAACACCTATTGGTAAAATTGGAGGTTACTGCGTATTGAGGGAAGATTCTACATGAGTGTTACTGCTAAGATATAATTGTTTTCATTATGGATACTCCCATGATGATCGATGTTGTGGATGAGCCACGACTCGTATTCAAGCTACATTTGTTGAAGGCTAATGAGAATGATCTTATGGGTGCCCTATCATCTATACCCTGTGGTGTATTTCAAGCTGAAGACATGCGTTTATTCATACATTGCAAGTTGGAATAACTTGGAGCTGATAACATGTATAATGAATTCCTTACTCTGGGCAATGATGTAAAAGTGAAGGATGAGCACATGCATTTGGTGCATAAAGTTTTACATATGCGATTGAGATTTCTAATTATTTTCATCTAGAATGGATAAGGTATGTGTTGAGAAGAGTCCACAGTTAGTTTATTTGGTTGGACAAAACTCACAAGATCATTAAGGAATTAATCAATTGTGTTACTAGATTATGTGCAATCGGTGAGGCACCAACTCTGCGGACTATTTTTGCAAATTTGGTTATACGCTTAACCTAATCTAAACAAGATGACCGAGAAATGAATATCAAAGATATTGAAGACAACGAAGTGATATTTGCTTCAATGGTGGTTGGATACAAAGTATACCAGTCTAGTTGGTTGAACAATGTACCTGGTGGAGCAATTCATGTTGCATACAGAATGGTGAAAGAGTATACAAAATATGACTTCTGTGAAATCTTGAGGAGCCAATTCTTTGTGAAGATGGAGAAGATCAAGAAAGACAAGAAGTAATCATTCAAGTATGGTTCAATCTTGGTATGTATGTTTTTCTATCTACAGAATCAATTTCCAGGAATAGGTCCTATTACATGGATAAGAGATCAACCAGTAGTTATGAAAATTAAGCAATGTATTAGGACTTTAGGAGATAATTTCAATACTTCCATGTGGGGATATTTTATAGATTTTCAAGGAAAAATGCATTTAAGAGAGAGAATCCCAAACAATATAGTTGAAAAGTACAAGGATGATATTTATTTTCTAGTAGATACAGGTACATGTATGTTGCAAGCACTCCAACCTAGAACTTCTTGGGTACCAGCTATGGGTTATGAAGTTGATGGTAACTTAGTTACTTTACATGGTTATGTTCTTTTGTCAAAAGCTATTGATCAATACATCTACGCCTAGATTTGGAACATTTAAGGAATCATCACTAAAAATTCACAGTAAACTGAAGGCACTGGTAATCCAAAGAAAAGTAAGGAAATAAATTAAAAATCTAGACAAAATGAGTGACATATCACGAGATGATGACTAATCTTAGGAAGAAAATGGAAAGAGAGAAGGCAGACACATCTTCTACTACTGGAGGGTAAAATTATCAGTTGTTTTTTTTATTAAAAGTCAATTTTCAATATCAAAATTTCAAAATTGAGGTATCATCAAAGTCTTTTTCACAACACATTATTGGAAATCAAATCAAAATGGAGAATTTTCACGCAAAAATTTAAAATGAAAAAAATTCAAAGCAATTTTGATTTCATTTTCGAGGGGGTAGGATATCATCAGAGCGAATTGGAAAATTTTCAAATCAGGGAAATCAAACGTAAAATTTTTGAAATCATCATCGAGGCATCACAATCAAGTTATTCTTCAAATCAAGGCATCCTATCAGGCGTTTCTTCATTAAAATGAGTTAAACCAACAAAGCAGTCTTCAAGTTTAGATCAGACATCAGTGAATCAAACATTAGTGATTCTTTGAACAAACAGGCTTCACACCTTGATTCAAAGAGGGGCATTTGCAAACACCCTAAATTGGTCAAACAAAGTCAAAACAAGAAATTAAGGATGAAAACATGAATTAATTAAAAATCAAAGCCAAAAGGATTAATTAAATCAAAAGTATCAAATAATTATGCAATTGATTTTAATCAATTAATTGTATAGTTCAATTAAAATCAATCCAGCCCATTTAAATGGGAGACATAGCTAAATCAATTAATAAATCTAATTATTCTCACCCACCACATATGGACAAAACTAAATCAACCAATGGGGTGAGCTCGTATTTTGATCACATAGGTCAAGGAAGGCTTTGCTATCTCAACCATTCAAATTGGCTTTGCAATCTTGGCCACTCATTTTGTCTCTTTGTCCCAACATTTGAAACCATTAACTCAACTCTCCTCTAATCATAAGTAAATCTAACTCACCTTCCTAAATTCAAGAATCCTATAAATAGAGTGCATCCATAGAGCAAACCATATATTATCTTAGTACATAATTAATCTAGTGAATTTGATCTAGGTTTTCATAGCAATTTGAGTGATTTGAGTAATTTGATCATAATGGAGCATGTAGGATTGATTTCTTGCATATTTGAGCTAGATTAGGGATAATTATATCATAGATCATCATTCTCATTCTAGAATTGTCACTAATGAATGCTTAAATCTGAGAGCATTGCTTTAGCTTTCTTGTTAGAGATCCATAGGCTGCTTATTGTCTTAATTTCAATTCAATTTGGTTAAATAGTTGTATTTCTTGTAATTGAGTTGATTTTATTAATGAACTAATCCTATGCAGGGATTTCTTATACACAACCCTAATCCAAATCCTGACTCTAGACTTAAACATTATATAAATGCTAACACTCACTATAATTTTAACCATAACCCTAGGCATTATCCTAACCCTCATAGCTAACCATAGCCCAAACCCTAGCCCTAACCGTTATGTAAACCCTAAGTATAACCATAATCCCAATCCTAACCATAATTGTAACTCTAACCCTAAACCCTAACACAAACCATAATCTTATCTCTAACCCTAACCCTAATTGTTTTTATAATCTAAGAATGATGCTAAACCTAATTATATCACTAACCCATTACTTGAGGTATATGTTATATAAGTAAACATTAATTTATTTAATGTTTATGCTACTATTAGCATATATATATATATATATATCGAGACATTTAATTATTTCTTCATTTAATTTAATTAAATATATTAAGTTGAAAAAATTCAACCCTTCCATACTAAGTTATATATAGATTATATATTTGCCAGTATAAGTCTTATGTTCATATTTTTATTTCTTCTTAAAAATTTTAGTTAGAAATGAAAAGTGCAATTTAGCTTTAGATAAAATAATTTTTTAAATTATAATTTCATATTACAATACTAAAGAATTATTTATAACTTCTTTTTTTATCTTAAAAAAATTTTTGAAAATATTTTGAATTTTCGAAAAAATTATAATTAACTAATTAATAGAGACAATCAATTAAAGAGTATCAAAATTTTTATTTTAAAATATATTTATTTTCTTTTTATTCTAATATTGTCATACATTATATTGAATAACTTTTTTTTTTATAAGCAAACGCAATTAAGGGACTGCACCCAATTTATATTAATTAAAAAAAATATTACCTATAGAATATGATGCTTATTAGAGGCACTACATTAACCCCAATTTCCTACTGTAAAGAACCCCAAATCAACCCACATTAACCACCGCTATATTTACAGTAAATTAAGTACCACTATAAGCCTACAATATAAAAGGGCAACATGATGTGTAGCGAGGAACAAAACACGCATCGTCAGAGCCTGCGGAATTGCATGGAGTTTCCGAAGGCATGCGAGGCTTGCAGGAGCCAAACATTGTACAGTTTTTTTTAAAGCTGTTTGTATTGAATGCATATTAAATTCATTGTTGTGGAGTATTTTTCCTTCTAAATTTTTAAACAAAATTAATTTTAACCTTCTTCAATTTTTTTTAAAAATTTCTTTTGAGAACATTTTTCCATCAAGTTGAAGAAGTTAGATTATCTGAACAATAAGAACAATCTTCCACCAATTTGAAGACGATAGATTATGTGAACTACGAGCACAACCTAAGACTAAGTGCCAAAGTAGCAAAGCTACACCTACATTTGAAAGGAATGCCCTTGTAATAAACTAAGACAACCATTCCTTGTAATAAACTAAGACAAAGTGATTATTAACTTGTTAAACAACTTCACTAACTATAATGATTTCAATAGATCAACTTCTATGAAGTGCATGCAAATGAGGTGGGGTAAAGTTAAAGTTCTTAAAAGCTAGGTCGATCCTTATAAATAAACCAAATAAACCAAGAGAATTGTCAATGGTCTCATAGACTAAAATACACTAGAACCATAAAAGTAAATAAGGCAATCTCACCCATACAAGCATTGTGGACAAACTCTTTGAAAGGGTTGAAAAAAGGATTCAAAAATGAATCAAGAGGAGATGCATATTCCACATCTAAACTCAGCCATCGTAAACAATTTATCTATTTTTAGAAGAATCAAAACAAATTCAAAAAGATTAATAGAAAAGTAAATATTTGTCTTAAACAACCAATAAAAACTAATGTTAAAAAACCCAAAGACAAATAACCAAGAGCCAAAATTACAGACAAAATAATTTGTAAATCAAACCCTTAATCTTGAAAAAAAATCTCAAATTCAACCACTTCTTACTACAACAAGAAACAAAATATATTAGTTGGTTTTTCCTCCAAACATTTAAAGAATTCCCTAGATAAATCCCTTACCCATACCCACAATAGTTACCTTCATCTCCTCAATAGTACATGGGCAAAAAAGCATTCCTGAAAAGTTTCTTCCACAAAAGAAACAAGAGAAGAAGAGGCCCTAAACATATCATGCCCACCCCCCCACCAACCAAATCACAATATCCATCCACCATCTGTTTTACCATAATTGATGAGTACAAACATTTTGTAGAAACTAACATTGAGTTTTACCATTACATGTGACAAAAGCTTACACAACAAGCTCTACATTTTCTCAATATTTCCTTTTGCTCCCAACATTAAAACAGATCGAAATCAGGAGAAAGATCTAAGTCGAAGAAATCAGAGGTTCAATCATCCAAAGATTTTCTCTCTCTACCAATGGAAAATGGAGAACCAAAAGCTGCGTCCTCATTCGACACCCTACACACATCTGATAAACGAAATAGTAAAGGATTTTGTTAGTCTCTTCTAAACTAAAAATATAAAACATAGAAATTTTATTTTTTTTCAAAACCAACATAGGAAAAAGTTTTTTTTTTTTCTGAATCAACATAAGAAAAAGTTTTTTTTTTTTTATAATTTCCTAAGTTTTTTTGTTTAACCAATATAGGAAAAAGTCATTACTATTAAAATTTACCATCGCAGTCCTCAGAAGATTTAATGTCAGCCGCACTCTTTTTGGCGTTACATTTTGACCTCGATATAAATTTCAACGTGTTGAGAATTTTTTTTCTATCATTTTCTTGATGAAAATGAGTGGAAACAGTTTGTGGGGAATTATCTGGCTTTGTAGAGAAGCACATACCCATGGCTAAAAACAGCAGAAAAGGGCTTCCTTTAATAATATGAGATGGATTAGTTAGAGTGTTTATAAAAGGAAAGAAGATGTTGCTTCCAGATAAAGCAATATGATTATATAGTATTTTTATTCCTCTAAAGCAATGGAATTACGTGCGTCCAGAATGATTTCAATTTCTTAACTCGTAAGATTTGATTTGATATTTTGCAGTTCAAAATCTTTGAACAGCTAATTGAAAGGAAGGTTACTTTTGTACCCGTTGAATTAGCATCCCAAATTTCGGCTTCTTCTGTTTTGACGGGAAAAAATTGACAAAAAACCATTGAGCAGGTAATAATAATAATACAGGGATTGCTTATTCGGTCGGATATTTGTCAGCTAATAAGTGATTGATTTCATTGTACGGGAAAACAAATGAAAAAGTATATTCCATGTTGCTAAAAATTAAGATGTATTCTGAGGATATTAAAGGATCAAAATGTTTCTAAATTGGGTGAAAAAATTCCCTCCGAGAACCAATAAAAATTTATAGACGGAATTCGAATTACCTTGTTTGATATTGAGAGCATGTATAATTTTGTATTTTCAAGATTGTTACACAAGACCATATTCTAAATACATTATTTATGAATCATATTTATTTGCATATTTACAACATTTTAAATATGATAAGAGAAATGTACTAGTAATTGTTATAGTTAATTTGACACGTCTATACATGGGATATCTATGGAGAATTGTTTATAGCTATTGTTCTGACATTGGATAGTAGGGGAAAGTCCCCCCCATAGCCAAAGGTCCTAGTAGTTGTTACAAAATGTCCCAATAGTGCTGCACAAATGGGCCAACTACCAACAAAAAAAGGTAAAAAAGTGATGGGCTATTAGTACATGTGTGATGGACTATTGGTACATGTGTTTTCATTTTTGGGACTCCTTTAGTATTAGTAATTGGGGGTCAACATGACAAAAATGTCATGGTTATTGGACCCCTACCAGGGACTTCCCCCTAACAACAACATCCATTGTGGGGTCTATTAAAAATGCTCCAATAATCCTACACTACAACCACCTTAAAAGTTGTTAATACTTATGTGCAAAAGTCCCAATGCTCAATAATTCTCACTATTAAAATACAAGTGCATGTCTATTAATACATGATTTCTTACATGAATTTACTAATTAGATTATGTATTCATAAAATATAATTTAAATAGTTCAAATTAAAAACAACTTTATATTTATATAAAAATAAATAGAAAAATAAAATTCAAACCATATATACACTAAATTAAAATATAACCAAATATAACCACCATAGAAAATATGCACACTTTGTTTTTACTTGCCTTTATAATCATATTTATAGTATAGTGTACCACTACTAATACTGTAAATCCCACTACTCAAAAAATTGCATACATATTTAATTGTACTAGACCGATCTTGAAGTACTTGTACAGCCTCTGAAATAATGAAAGAAAATATGTGTTGATTCTCATTGTAAGGCAAGCACGGGCATATCTTCCACGTTAGAGCAGACAAGACCACTCCTCTCTGCCTCGCCTTTGGTAAGTACAACACTTTGATAGATTTATTTATTTTTATTTGATTTATTTATATCTATATAATGTTTATTTTTTATATATTAGTCAAATTTTAATGCTTATTTTCTAACAATAAATCTTTTAGAGTATTTTATTTTCATATGTTAATTATAAATTACTGATTTATGTAAAAAAATATTAAATCTTCTATTTTAAATAGTAAAGTTAAAATTATATAATAATGAATTTTTAATATAAATATATCAAATTTATTTTATTAGTAAGATATTTTGAATTTAATAAATTATTTTAATAAATATTACTAAAAAGAAATTAATCTATATAGAAACTACTTTGTCATTTTTATGATTTGGATCAAGGAAGCCACAATCTTCAATCACAATGGCCCAATAGAAGTTTGAACTTGAGTGGGGATAGGAACACCACCACTTAACCAATACATTAAGTGGTGAACCCCATTAAGATTTTTAAAAAATATTATTGTTATTATTATTATTGATCACTAATGTCATGTTCCCACGATGTTGCTTAAATAAATTTTTGCTTAAATTTAGGCAAGTAGTGTGTTCCCATGCAAAATAAAAACTATAAGTTGTTGGAAAAAGCGACACATGTCTTCACAATTTTTCCCATCTTTTTTATTTGCCTACAATTTTGTTTTCAGATTTCTTTGCAAAAAAAATGACTAAAAAATTATTTTAAAAATAATATTTAAAATACTGCTTAAAATTAGGCAGCAAAAAATAAGCACTGCTTATTGAGAAAAAATAGGAAAAAAATGACACTTGGCATCACCATTTTAATTCATTCCTTTTATTTGCATAAAGTTTATCTCTACAATTTAAATTTTTTATATAAAAATACTATTTACAAGAACTTCTTAAAAATAAGCAGCAAAGTTTAGCATCTATGGGGGGTAAAAGTACAAACCCGTGTCACACTTTAACAAAGGAAGAGGACCACGACATGCAAAACTGTTAAATTTTAACGACATAAAAGTGGCATTTTTGTTTAGAATTTGAAAATGACGTAAACTAATGAAATGTGTAAAATTGGATGTAGTTTTTGCCTATAATTTTTTATTTATTTTTTTAATAAGCATTGACCTAGTTTTTTAATTTTTGAAGTCCATTTTTTAATTGCCCAAAAAATGCTGAAAATGTAGGGTCTAGTTCCCTCCAACTAAATATATGCAAATAATCTTTTTTTCCTCTGATTTCAGAATATGTTTTATATGACATGTACAACTAGTGCATAAAAAAAAAAAGATTGGTTTTCGGTATATATTTTGTCTGTTATAACTATTCAAAGTCGGAGTTACCCGAAATTAACAGTTTTTTTTTCCCTCCACATTTGCCCTAGCAAATCTAAACCAAATACAAAACAAATTACATATTCTTGAAAAGGACTCTCTCCTCTAGTGTTAAATATAAGTTTTAAATTTTTTTGATATGATTTGCTATTTTTTTTTATTTTTTCGAACGAGCGTGTTCTTGAATGTTAAAAATACCTACTTGGAGTTTTTTCAACTTGCAATATAGTATATATAATTAAAACACCATAAATATTATATGATCATAATCTAGACTTCGAGCTCTACAAAAGGGTATTTTTAGATTTTTAAACAAGCTGAATTGTGATGGGGCAAATAGCCTCCAAACACACCTTTTTTCTAAAATCTCATTTTTTGCTTGTGTTGCTGCCACAATTTGATGGAGATGAATGAGGAATCATTTTTCAGTCAATTTTCATCTGACGAATTGGTACCTCAAAGCACAATAAAAAAAACAATGCAAAAAGATTTGGGATGAATATTTTCAAGGTAAAAGTCTGATTGGAAAAGCATAATTATTTGTCAGGTTATTCAGGAAAAAAGAAATGACTCCTGTTTTGGAGTTGTTAGGTGTTGATAACAAGAAAAATTCAGGAGACAATGTAAATCGAATAATAGTTGAAATTTTGCAAGATGCATTGAACGACATTAACAACTCAAGTCGAGGAGCTGATTTAAGTGTTGCACGTAGAGCATTGATGACTACTTTATCTAGTAGGAGGTTGACAAAGAGAAAACAAGTACATGCAATTTCTGATTTACTAAATGTATCTAGAAGAACTATTCAAAGATATATCAGGAAGAGAAATATGTTAGATGAAAATATTCAAAAGAATTGGGTTAATATTTGTAGACTTCCTTGAAAAGACAAGATCTTTGAAGATGTAAAAAGACAGGTCATTGAATATTGGACCACTCACTCTCGTGTTTCTTATAATAGAAGGGATACTATACAGATGATAGATGAAGAGACCGGTATGAAAACTGCACAACCAAAATATTTTATAGATACAACACAAAGTGAATTGTTTGAATCATTCAAGCAAGAATTTTCAGATGTGAAAATATGTCAAAGAATGTTTGAGAGATTGCGCCCTTGCTTTGTACGCATAAATAAGGTACGTGAAACTTGTTTTTTCCAAAATCATGTTGAGTTTCATCTGTATTTGCAATCCTATAAAAAGGTTATGGCAGTACTTAATTCAGATATGGTCATCTCTAGAAGTATGACACAATTTGTGAAGTCTATTTTATGTGAGAAATTAGAAGATTCAGATGAGTTCAGAGTACAATGTATAAAGAGTGCATACAGTGATTGTGGAGATTTACATAAATTTCCATTGCAAATTGAGAATATTAATCTTGCAATGCCAGTTTTGTGGAAGAGATTTGAATATGAGACATATCGAACTAAGACAGGAGATGAATCCAAAAAAATTGTATTGAAGGAGAGTGAATTGCCCTACCTTGAGTTTATGACCAGTTTTGTACTATAATTTATCCACATATCTAGCATTGTCATGGTGCACGATGGCAAGCTAAACAGTTTCATGATTCCAAAAATTGTTTTCCACCTGGTTGTATTCTTTCAGTTGTAGATTTTGTAGAGAACTATACATTCTCTCCTCAAAAAGAGCT
>MU224083.1:2017313-2037569 GCA_018584345.1 Thuja plicata
ATAGCATGTACCAACATATAACATGTAAATGTATATGTCTGCAATAACATGTACATATGAAATGTCTACAATATATATGTGAAACATGAAATATGTAAAATAGCATATATATGTGCTCATATACTAGCACCATATCCTGATCCGTGACTTGATCCGGGTCCACCTCCTCCTGACCTCTGTGTGCAATAAAAGAAATATATGTACATGTCATGCATACACACATGTATAATAAACTAAATACTTATGATCATAGAAAAATTAAGGTTGGAAAAACATATAAATTTACCTATTTGTCATGATGCACAGGATGGTCAGGAGTCTGTAAATCTCCATATCCACTCTCCACACTGTCCAAAACACTCTGGAGAACATGTATATACATATATTTTAAAATCAAAACTTTAATTCAAATTATTTATACATGTACATGTGTAAGTTTTTTAAATACATCATAATTTAAATAAATATATACCGTAGCAGCGTGTAATGCTCTTCCAATATCGCTCAACTCTGAATCATTTAAGGTCACATCATCGGGATCAATAGTAAAGTTAAAATGATATAATAACAAATTTTTAATATAAATATATCAAATTTATTTTATTAGTTTGATATTTTGAATTTAATAAATTATTTTAACAAATATTACTAAAAAGAAATCAATCTATATAGAAACTACTTTGTCATTTTTATGATTTGGATCAAGAAAGCCACAATCTTCAATCACAATGGCTCAATAGAAGTTTGAACTTGAGTGGGGATAGGAACACCACCACTTAAACAACATATTAAGTGGTGAACCCCATTAAGATTTTTAAAAAATATTATTGTTACTATTATTATTGATCACTAATGTCATGTCCCCATGCTGCTGCTTAAATAAATTTTCTATTTAAATTTAGGCAAGTAGTGTGTTCCCATGCAAAATAAAAACTAAAGTTGTGGGAAAAAAGGGGGGGCTAGAAATAAGCAGCAACTGCTTATTGAAAAAGCGACACATGTCTTCACAATTTTTTCCCATCTCCTTTTTTATTTGCCTACAATTTTGTTTTCAGATTTATTTGCAAATAAAAAGACTAAATATTTGTTTTAAAAATAATATTTAAAATATTGCTTAAAATTAGGCAGCAAACATTATCATCCATGGGGCCACCAGCTCCACAAATTGTTCCACAAAAAGTTGAGCAGTTGTTGTTAGCAAATATAATCCCATGTCCCCATGCAGCTGCTTAAGAGCCAAATATGCTTAATTTTAAGGAGTTAGAGTGTTCCCATGTAAATTTTTAATTCTGACAAAAGGATAAATTGGAATCTTTCCCTATTTTTTTGAAGTAGTTGTGCTTATAACTTAAAATTAAGCTTTGAAAAAAAAGGAGGGGCTGAAAATAAGCACTGCTTATTGAGAAAAAATATGAAAAAAAATTGAGCAGCAACTGCTAGCCAAAATAAGCTAAGCAACAACATGGGAACCTGCCCTAAGCTAAGTAGCAGCATGGGGACATGTTATAATATGCCTAAGCCTGAAGAGCTTTTATTAATTATTATATCTCTGTTCGGTGCGGGAACTGGTAGGAAAGAATGAAGAAGAAAACCTCCACGGGACTGAAGTCCAGAATGTAAAAATACAAGTTATGGTTGAGGGCATCCCCTCATTTACAGAATTTTTGCAGTTTAACATGAGAACCTTAATTGGTTCATATTACTTCATAATTACAAGTGTTGATATTTAATTACATTTTATTAATTTTTGTAGATCCTTATCAATAATGGGCTTCCTTCTTTGTCCCTTTCTTTATCGAATTGAATATCTTCTCTTCCTTTCATTTGGAGCTGAGAGTTTCTCAGACCTGCATATCTCAACCTTAATGACTAAGATCACTGTACTAGAAATTAATGATATATATATAATATAATTTACTTCCAAACTTTGATTGACTTGAAAAGAAATTAGAATGTGTATATGAGAATACTTGCATGAGATTAGTTTGTCAATATAATCAATCCTAATGTGTGAATTTAGCAATTAAACCTATTGAATTGACAATACAAACAAGGAGCATCTCATGGCTCTTTATCTAGGAAGCTAAAGTAATGCTCTTAGCTTGAGAATTCAAGAGTGATAGTCCTAGAACGAGAAATTAACCTTTGTATGATGAAATTCTACCCTATTCTAGTTTAATTGTGATATAAAACTCCATTAATGATTCAATTCTAAGCTATGATAATGAAAAATAGCTATAATGATGACGCTCTTATGGATGCACAATGTTGAAAATGAATGTGGATCAATGCTCTAAAGGTGAATGGGTGAATTGTACTACAAAATGCCTTCTATTTATAGAGATTTCCATGAGGAGGGGGGTGAGTTAATTGATCACGATCAAGGTTGAGTTGAGTTGATGGTTCCAAATGGTGAGACAAAGGTACAGCTTTGGTTTCAAATGTTGGAGCAAAGAGACAAGATGGAGGGTCAAGATGCTTCTCATGATGTGTGGTGTGGAGTTGATGCATCCTTGATCCATGTGAGTTGAATTCTTCCTTCTCATTGGTTTATTAAATTTTTGTCCCTATCTGTTGGGTGAGAATAATAAGAATTAATAATAGATTTATTTGATTTATCTTAGCCATGTCTACCCTTGAATGGGTTGAATTTGATTTGATTTAAACTATACAATTAATTAATTAAAATTAATTGCACATTTGTTTGATCTTTTAATAAATAATTAATCCGTTTGGCTTTGATATTCAATTAACTTATGATTTTGTCCCTGGTTGCTCACTTTGCTCTTTACTTGATTTTGGTTGACCAATTTTAGATGTCTACATAATGTTATAATGTTAGTTACTTAAGTACATAAATTCATAAATTTAGATTCTTGAAATCTATCCTTCAGATAAATGTTACTCATAGGAAAAATATAAGATCAGGCTTTAGGTACATACCTTATGGATCACATGTTGATCATTTGAATCATGGATTGGAGACATAACAATCTTGTATTTACCTTGATAGTGTATCTTAGATGAAAATAAATAGCAAACCATTTTAATGATGCTATATGAACTGAGGAGACCCTTTTTTCGCTTATGAATGATTAAGAAGAACATAAGCCTCTAAATCTCAAATAACATATATATATATGAGTGAATATGTGCATTTATATAAACATAGTAATATATGTAACATATAAAGGAGGGGCATTGAATCCAACGATTTACTTAATTGTACAATCAGTATCACTAGAAAAAGTAAAGAGATATAGATTTATTTCTAGTAGCTATCTTTGGTCATCCAGTTGGTTATTAGGTTTTTCCCATTTAATATTTTTGCCTTGGTAAAGGATCAAACTATTTTATGTATTTGTGATTTTTAACCACTATACCTTGTAACTTTAACAACTATGGTATTTTTATTTTCTAGTATGATGGTACATTATACCAGTTTTACCCCATCTCATACGCTTAAAAACCAAACTTCAAATGAAAGCCGTCATGCCAGAACATAAGAGAATCCTATCACCTCATTAGAGATAAAGTAGACAAGGCATATAATAGAAGTATTTAATAAGTTGTTATCTAATTATGTTTGAGTGTATAAAATTAGTTAGATGTTAGTTTTATGAGTGCTAGTACCGTATGTTCATCTATTAACTAAATAACATCTAACCATATCCAAGTTTGTGCTAAGGGAAGAGTATTGAAACCAACTTTATTTACAGAGCTTTAAAAGTATAGATTATGCTAGGATTATTTACGTTTTATAATTATGACATCTTCATCAGAGTCTTCCTCTATTTCCCCTTCTTCCATAGTCATTTTCTCCTTTCCTTTGGACTTATTTTTTCTCGGGCTTTTGCAGACCCATCTTTTCTTTACGAACATAGGAGGGATGATATGAATCTTGTCCAGTTGCATATTTTTGATCGATAGGGGTATCTCAAAACCTTCAATAGAGAAATAATGGTAAAGCCACTCAGTATCACTTGTAGGAATGATACGTGTCCAACAAAGGAGGAAGTGTAAATTATTTCAAAATTCTAGTCAGTGGATGTCAAAGATAGTTTTATCGTTGAAGGTCGAGATTGGCCTTCTGGGGATTTGTTCTTCATTCTCCAAAATACCAACGTTGGCTCACATGTTATCCTTAGGGAATGATATTTCATGGTTCTGGTTGATACTGTAGACCACATGCTCAAGTCCCCACAGAATATTGTCTATGAAAATTTCCCTACATAGAGTCACTATATCCCTTTTGTTAATGTCTGTTATGATCAAACAAGATATGAAAGTACCAACTAATTCCCCATTAGTTCTTAGGGTATAACAATTGTCGAAGTGAGTTTCCCCAAACTCAAGCTCAATTGCCCACCGAGACATATAATCTATGGGTTTTAGGATGCAGCTCCACCTTTTAGGCTTAATACTACCTTGAAAGGCCATATCTCTGTTGCTAGAGGAGTGGAATGTATGCACATTGGTATACATTTTGCCTGAAGATACACAAAGAAAGAAACTGACCAAGGTATCCCAAAGCAGATGTAGAGTCGAGGAGGGTGTGGTGAATATAAAGGAAAGGGAAGGGAAAACACTATAACAAATAATGAGTGGACCGCTACCATATCTAATGTATAAATAATGAACGTGTGAGTCATAAGGAAGTGGAAAGGTTGGAAAAAAGATGAAAAAAGAAAGTACAAAGAATTAGTAATGAAAGATAAAAAATAAAAATTCCATGCAAGCGAAGACAGTAATTCTGGATTACCCGATGGACCATAATTGAAATTTAATGATGAATTGAATGCTGCAAGATTGCCGAATCAGATGCGGGAATGAAAAGGCAGAGGTTAATGAAAACTATACAAAAAGACAGGGTTGGTAAATATTATCTATTAAATGTAATAGAGGGAGGAAGGATATAGGTAATAGTAGAAGAATGAGATTAAAAGTATTTAAATAATCCGTAATATAAAGATCAAATATGTGTGTGTGTGTGTGTGTGTGTGTGAATGTGTATGTGTATATATGTGTGTGTGTGTGTGTGTGTATGAATGTCTATATATATGTAAATATATCTATATATTTATATATAGTTATCAATATCTATCTATTTATATATATTTATTAAAGTACATAATATTATATATATGTATGTATGTATGTATAAGTATATTAATATATTAGAAAGTATATAATAGCTTCAGTAATATATATGTCTGGATTTGAATATATAAATATTGGATATTCATAAGGCTTTATATATAATTGTGTGTTTATTTATATCTATGTGTGTGTGTGTGTGTGTGTGTCTATATATATATATATATATATATATATATATATATATATATAATTGTGTCTACACACACACACACACATATACATACATACATATATATACTTATATATATGGATATATTTCGTTATATATGTAAGAATGTTTACCATTTATTTATCTTATTAATGAGTGACAGAGTTTTGGGGTTTTATATCCTGACTTAAGAGAATTAGAATGTATATCAAAATCTTAATATCCCTTGAGACTAAGTGAGGGTCAGAAAAGCGTATGGGAAAAGGATTAAACAATGTGTATTGTAAAGTTTACTCTTATTGGTTCTTAGTGTTTTGTTCATATATTCATGAGTATGATGTTTTATAGTTAATTGATTTAACTAAACTGGGGTCAATATTATTCAACATGCATGAGCTTAGTTTGGAGATGTATGGATGAATATGCCATCATCTCCCAAATTAGCTAGCTCCTCAGCCTCTTAATTTCCTTCCCAATAGATATGTTTGTATTTAACTAGGTCAAAGAAAGATAGTAGACTCACGACTCTAGCTAGTTTTGATTTTAATGACCAGTTTGGAGTGGAGCTTGTACTGATTGCATTGATTATGATTTGGGAGTATCCTTCTATTTAGAGGTTTTATATTCAATGATTTGCATAGAAAAGACCTTCAACAAGAGCTATTATCTCTGCTATATTATTGGTGGTATTATTAATTCCTTTCGCTATTTTCCCAAAGACCTTCTTCTCCCAATTATGAACAATATATCCAATACCTGCAGTCCCAGGATTACCTCGAGAGGCTCTGGACATCAAAATTTAATTTAAACCATTTTTTTTAAGGATGGGTCCAAATGAATTACTTTCTTTCTTTGTCAGCATCCTTACCTCCCTTCCCAAATTGGGGAGGGATTATTAGACCATGCCATTGTGTTCTCATTAAGCTATCCTAATGAGTAAAAAAGTCTTCTTTACATCTAATATTCCTTAATCTATTGTTTGCCACTTCTACTATGATGGACTCAATTTTATTAAGGAGACTTTTCATCCCCTTCTTGTTTTCTTTGAAAATTCTGCAATTTCTTTCTTTCCAAATCTCCCCAATCAGAATGGAGGGGGTTATTTGCCATAATAAGTTATATAAGTTGTTGTTTTTGGGTTTAGTCCAACTAGTGAACAATTCGAGGAGGTTATCAGGCATAACTATTTGAAAGTGCAATTTTTGAAGTAGCCAAAGCTAACAATTTTGTGCAAAGGGGCAAGTAAGGAGGATATGATCCACTGATTCTTCGTAAGATTCATAGAGAGAGCATCGAAAAGGACCTTCAAACCCAATCTTTCTGAACCATTCGGTGGTGATAATTCATTTTTGCAAGGAAGTCTATGTGAACATACCTGCCTTTTGCAAGCATGGTTTATCCCAACAAAGGTGTAGGGGTAGGTCTAAATTCTACCAATTCTAATTATTTTCCAATAATTGATAACCCTCTTTTACTTTATAGGACTCAAATTTGGATCCTAACCATACTAGAGATTCCTCTATATTTTTAGGTGTTATATGTCTAGATGATAAAAGGTGATTAAGTTCCTCTTTCTCTTTGGCAATTAGTGGGGCGTTATCTAATGATTTCCATGGCCATTTTCAACAAGGGTCTCCCTCCAAGAATTCTATATAATTGTTAAGATTTTATCCCCATAGGTTGGTGAGGGTTTCTTTTATTTGAGGGGAAATTGAATCTGAGAGAGGGATGTATCCTCTCCATGAATCGTCCCAAAATAATGCTTTATTGCCAAAGCCTATATCCCAAGATAGTTTACTAAATATGATATCCCTACACTCTAATATGAAATTCTATGCTTTGCAACCTTTTGGTGGGTTGGTTGTTCTAAAAATACTAAGTTCATCCTATGGGCTTTAAATATTTATGGAATAACATTTTCACCCATTTGCAGTTGGGTTCCTGATGCACTTTCCAGACGAGTTATGCTCCCATGGCCAATTTTTTCCATATTAGTTTTTAAATTTCCAACCGATCATTTTCTAAGGGTTTGCATATTTTATCCCAGCTGATTAAAGTTATTTTTTATTGTTCGACACACCTCTCCATAAAAGGTTTTTCATTTTATTTTTAATTGAGTTTTTGGTTGTTTGAGATAGAGGCATGCATGACATTTGATAAGTGGAAAGGGCCGAGAGTACTGATTTCAGAATAGTAAACCGTCCTGCATTGGATAGCCATTTACCTTTCCAGCTTTTCATTTTATTGTATTTGGTTATTAATGGTTCCCAAGCTTTGGATGTTCTATTGTCTTTGTCTAAGGGCATGCCTAAATATTTACAGGGGAAATTACCTTTTCTAAAACCTAGGATTTGACATATCTCAATTTCCAAAGAAGGAATATTTAGGAAAAAAATTCTTATTTTTCTGCATTCACTTTCTGTCCTGAGGCGTTCATGTATATGTTTAGAATTTCTTTATGTTTGAGAGCTTCATTTGTTTAGATTTTGGCAGTAATGATGGTATCATCAGAAAATTTCTGATGTGTGATGTTATCCACCCCATATAATACTTTGATTCTTGATATCTGGTTGGTTTGATGATAGTGAGTGACCATCCTTCCAAAGGCTTCTATAATGATAACAAAGAGGAAAGGTGATAGGGGGTCTCCTTGTCCTGCTCCACTTCCAATTCAAAAATATTATTCTGATACCCGGTGTAACAGGTGGAAAGGTCCCAAGCAGTAGACATTAGATGGTTTAAGATATCAACTTGATCTTCCTCATTGAAATCCAAGTTTGGCTGAAGGATAAGGTGTGGATTCTCATTTGATGACCCCTTGAATACAAGAAGACTCATTATGTTACTCAAAATATAAATTAGGAATTCTTTTGTGTTACACTACAGCCACTGCCAAAATCATTTTATAATATGAAAACATTTACCAACTCGAAAAAACCGTATTAATTCTTGGAATCATGTTTCGCATAAGGTGGTTTGCCTCAAAAATGTTAATGACTCACAACTCATCTTTTTTAGCATTTTCCCCTCTTGATGTCTTGTCAGAAAATCTTCACTCAGATTATGAACTGATGAGTTACTTGCAGCCTTCAATAAACCTCATTAATATTTCCTAATTTGATCTTAAATCCAGCGTTATTACGATATCCAGATGGCTATTTTCTTGTTAAATCAATACTGACATCATATTGTCACTTCGCACCACCTTTGTATTGCATGGTGAAAAATAGCGGCAAGTGTTTTCAAAACATTACAATGCCCTAAAATACCCTTCTGCAAAATAGCGACGGGTTGTTATATTGCAAAGTCTTATGATATGTTACCTACGAAATAGCCAAATGTCGTTATTTTGCAAACCCTAATTTTGAGCTTTCACAAAATAGTGGCTGAAGTTGATTCTAACTTTGTTTTATTTGCTTGACATATTTTACCCATCTTCCATCTTTTCAGGAATTTCTCAATATTACAACAGTCCAAACAGGATCCTCTATTGGAGATGTCACTACTTTCATGACTATAAGATTGGTTACAATTTATTGAAACAAACTCAGGCTATAGGGTCTAATCTCTTGTCTAACAACATGAGATTATAAGGGATCAATTTTAGTTTTGGGCATTAGGGATTGAAAATTTCATTCAGGTTGCGAGATAGGTTTGAGTTGTACATAATTCTTGCCGAAGATCAAAATTTCAAACAAAGGGATTTTCAAAAGGAAACTTCCCCCTGTCTTCAAGAGTTGGAAGTGTTACCCAAATCTTCCTCATCTGGTCGATTTTGGCCATAGGTGGACTAAATGAGGCTCCCACAAGGGTAGAGCCCAGCCTGTGAAAATCTTTAAATTTTCTGGTCATGGTTGTATCCTCTATAATCTTTTCAGCTCTCTAGTTTTTCCTTGTTCATGAAAAATAACCTAAGTATGCAAAAAACCCTATGAATTTGGTATAAACCCTAGTTGCTCAGCCATGCTTTTCTATTTTCTCATTACCTTTTCGGGCTCCTTAAGTTCCTTATACTCCATGTGGGCATTTACATTTTCCTTTAGTCTCCTAGTCGCATAATGAAAAAGAAATATTCCACTTTATCTGGCGACCCCGAGACTACCTTTAGTCTCATGATCTCGTGAAGAGAAAGAATATTCTCATTTGATCTAGAGACTTAGTGACAGTCGTTGGATCATGTTCTGATTGGAAGGTAGTCGCTAAGTCTCCCAAAGTAACCTGAAGTTAGCAAAAGATTCAGAGATCTCAAGACTCGTTGTATTTCTAATCCTCCAGATGCAACCTGAGTTCAAGTTGGGTCAGGTTAAGATCCTTTCAATCGCGTAATCTCATGAACTAACCATGATCAGACAAAGTGATAAGAGATTATGAGACTATTCAATCGCCAGGTCTCTAAATGAAATCACAGTTAGAGGGTGGGTTTGATCAAAGGTTCAAATACTGCAGCGTTGGAAATCATCAGCAAATCACAGTGTGACATCTGATAGTAGACAGGCCCAGTTTTAATTTTTTTGCTGAGTCTCGTAACCACGGTGGAATATTCCAAATCATTCAGCGACTACGAGATTGCCTTTAGTCGCTTTGTCTCATAAAGAAGGGGAATATTCTGAAATCATTTAGAGACTTCCTGATGGTCGTTGATCTTGATCTGATCCTACGGTGGTCGCGTGATCTCGTAATGAAGTCATGGTTAGGTGAAGGATTCAGCGACTCAGAGACATAAAGGATTCAGTTCACCATGGTTAAAAGATGAGTTGAAACTGAGTGAAGGTCCTTAGTCAGCGCAGAGGTAATCTCCGTGCAACTTGGAAAGGATCCAACGGTTGGTGCAAAGGCTTATGGTGAAGATGCGCACACAATAACTATCAAGGGATTGCGCCATATTTCCATGTGGTCTAGTCTGATGTGGGTTAAAGGACAAAGGCAACAGAAATAAGATGAAGATCGACGACTGTGTTTTAAACAAGAGATAAGGTATTTTCAGAGCCATTAATATAGATATCCGTGCCTTCTTTGACCGTTAAAGGTTTAAATATTCAAAATATGAATATTTGATTCTCAGAGTCCATGGTGGTGGCACGAATTATCAAGTTGCAAACAGAGAGATGGGTCAAGCCGACTTCTCAGAGATGCATTTATGGTGATAGGAAAGATTTCAAAGCTATATCAAATTGAACGAGATATTTTCGTGGCATTGATGAGCAGAATTGACAGTATTAGGGTTAATGATAATCCTATTGCAGATCTATTGTAAACCTAATTGGGATATTTTTTGCCCATTCCTTTAGCCTGCATGCTAGAGGAGTAGTGTATATAAGTTAGTTTTAGAGCTTTTTAGCTTAGCAGTTTTTCAGCTTATGTAAGATTTTTGTGGCATCTTCTCTGCCCCTAGGTTTTCATATGTTGTAATCTCTCATTGATATTCAGATATTAAAAAGGATTTTTGTGACATTTTCTCTGTCCCTGGGATTTCTTGTCTAAATTTCTCTTACTAAATTAGAATATATTTAATGATTTTTCAGAGAAATATTGGAGTTCCCGAGCCCTCTTTCTTTCTGCAATTTTGTGTACTACTGTGGGTGATCTGATTTAGATGAGTTTGTGGATATTCTCCAGTCCCCTATCATTTTGTCTCATTCTTGTGCCTAGTAGCAGAAGTGGATGTTCATTTGTAGGTCATAGTCCGTGTCTACTCATAGTGAATATTCTATTGTTTTTGAAATTACTTCTTTCCCTGAATAGCCTCTGTTTATCTCAGACCTCTCTATGAAATACTTATGCAAGCCTATCTAGAAATTTATGTTCTATTAGATCCAAGGTTTCATGTTGAGATTAGTTAATGTGTTATGGTTCAAGTTACCTTCGGTGTATCACCCAATAGGATAATTTGCTTTCAGTTATTTCCCTTTCAACACTCCTTCTATCCCTTTTCCTATCCAGTTTACTTTGATGCATAAAGACCAAATTAAGGTGATTATCCAAGAGGAACTAGCCTAGAACCTAGAGGTTTCATTTCAGTTAGCAAAGGTTCTACAACCTAGAAATGATTCCCATGTTATACTGGGTTATCAAGACTACGAGAGCTTGAAAGGGTGCAAAACTTAGTGTATAACAATTCTGGCACGCCCGGTGGGACCACAAAAGAAGTTTATTTTCAAAGATATGTTATCTCTGATATGTTGATAACATATTACAGACCTAGAAGAGGTCATTGTGCTGCATATATGGTGACTCTAGAAGGTCAATTGGTTTTCAAAGATCAAGTGCTGGTATGTTTTAAATCTTTCATTTTCAAAATTCTAGCTAATTGCATGAGTAGACATGTCAAGTTATTATGAACAATCAGGTTACTCACCATCCTATCATGAGAATAATACTCAATGGGCTAAGCAGCCATATGAGAATCATCCAAAGCCAACTTTTACCCCAAGCTACCATATCATAGCAGGCTGTCAATATGTTCAATATGCCCCTAATCAATATATCCTTGCACATTCTCATGAGAATAATCTCCAATGGGAGGCATCATGGGCACAAAAGAGACAACAAGAGAGTCAAGAGATGTAGACTCATCATGCTTTCCACCTACCCTCCCCTACTCAGCCTAATTGGAAACATACCCAAAAATATAACCAATCTCAGGGAGGCTATTCCATGCCTAAACAACACACAAATATTCACAATCAGCCCCAAGGCTCAGTCCTTTTGTTAAGAAAGGAGTGTGAAAAGAAAAAGGGTCTGTTGTTAGACATGATTAAGTAGTTGTCTGAGATCAGGGAGTAGCAAGACATGGAAGATCAAAGCTATGAGCAAGAGTTAGTTTATAACCAAATGGAAAATGCCCTTGGTGATGAGCAACAAATGAACCAATGGAAAGAAGAGCTTAAACGCCAAGCTGATATTGAGACATCAAAGCTGAAATCATGAATTGATGAGAAAGAGGCTCTTAAATCTAAAATTCCAAGATGGAATGCTCATCTCTCCAAAAATCCTACACATGAAGAGCCTATAAAGTGTTCATTTCCAAGCTTTAGTTACATCCTTCAAGCACATGAACCTATTATAGAGCAATTTCAGCCTTATGATGGTCAACAACAGCCAAAGGATTATATTGAGACAACGCTATCTACAAAGGAGCAACACCAAGATGACATGGGCTTAAATCTTCCAAGCTTCAAGGAAGGTATGCCTTCTATGTCTACCCCTAAGCCCTATCAATTTCACATCCCAAGTTTTAAGGAAAAAATTTATTTCCAAGAGCCTATACTTGAGGAGTTTCAGTTCACCACTCTGCAAGGGCAGCCTGTTCAAGAAAATTGTCTATCCCAAGAGACCCTTCAGGCCTCTCAAGATAATGAACTCCCATGGAAACCTCAATGGACCCTACCTCTTGGCTATTAGATGCCAAGTCTTTTCAAGGATATTGATCATGTATCAGAGCAAGGACCTGTGGTAGATGAGCTTTCATGTGATGGGGAGGAAAGAAAATTAGAGGTATCAATGTTGAGTGATGACTATGATAGGTTGGGACAACATGATGAAGACATGGAGATTAATGCCCAACCTGAGCTCTTGGTTGATAGTTTTGATGAGCTCCCCCTTTTCATTGATGAAGAAGAAGACATGCCATTACCCATGGCTGAAGGTCAATTAGAACAAAAGGTTCACCATCAATAAGGGCTTGATAGAGAGAAAGATGTCATGTCTTGGTCTGATGGGATGCCTAGTTTTTTTTAGCAGGATGAGAAAGATATAGTGATTCCCCCATCTATATTTTTGTAGCAGCTAGAAGGGTGTGATCCTGATGATATGCTAATTCATGAGCCTGCAAATATGGAAGAGATTTTCCAAGAAAAGAACATAGAAAAAACCCTAAATAAAATGATTTCTCCAACATCATAGAAGGTTTTTGTGACAGATTATGTGAGGAATACCTATTCCCTGGAGCAGAGATTCAAATTTATGTGCCTATTGAAAGAGGCCTGGTCTTGGATTACTCTCTTTCTGTAGATATTATACATGAATATAAGTTGGAACCATTTCCAGATCTTCAGGGGATTAATAGTTATGAAGAGCTTTCTGCTTGCTCTATTGAGGATAAGGATCCTCTGTCCATGGAGAATGAGTTGACAGGATAGCCTGTACTGCAGTTTGACTCTCAAGATTTGAGTGAAAATCATAAGAAAGAGCCCATCAAAAAGAACCCCAAGTTTTTCATCTCAAGAGGTTGTCCCATCAAATACTTGGCCCAAAGGGAGTTTACCGAGACATCTCCATATAATCAATTTGAGGTGAGTAAACTCGATCCTATTTTTGCAGAGGCAGTTCTATGTTTTCTGACATATTTTTATGTGCCTCATATCCTACCGGCTATCCTTATGCATTCCATGAAAAATATCTTAATGAGGAAAGGTAGTTATTTTAACATTCTAGTGAATGGTTTTGTTTAGCCAGTTTTCTGCACTAGTTAGTTTAGGTCAGGTTAGTTTCCCTGCTTTCTTCCTGCTTTTTAGTTTAGTTTCCTGCTTTCCAAGAAGTGCTTGTGCACAGTTTGTGGTTCCTCTTCCTAGTTTCAATCTTTTCCAGAGGGTTCTATTTTTCTTAGAAGATGACTCTATGCCCAATGGATGTCAAAGGCTACTGGTTCTCAATGTCTAGCAGGCAGACATCCAGCAAAAATTGCCAAGAATGTTACCAAAATTTTCCTCATCTGGTCAATTTTGGCTACAGGTGGACTAAATGAGGCTCCCACAAGGGTAGAGCCCAGCATGTGAAAATCTTTAAATTTTCTGGTCTTGGTTGTGTCCTCTGTAATCTTTTCATCTCTCTGGTTTTTCCTTGTTCATGAAAAAAAACCTAAGTATGCAAAAAACCCTATGAATTTGGTATAAACCCTAGTTGCTCGGTCATGCTTTTCTATTTTCTCATTACCTTTTTGGGCCCCTTAAGTTCCTTATATTCCATGTGCACATTTACATTTGCCTTTAGTCTCCTAGTCGCATAATGGAAAAGTAATATTCCACTTTTTCTAGTGACCCCGAGACTACCTTTAGTCTCATGATCTCGTGAAGAGAAAGAATATTCTCATTTGATCTAGAGACTCAGCGACAGCTGTTGGATTGTGTTTTGATCGGAAGGTAGTCGCTAAATCTCCCAAAGTAACTCAAAGATAGCAAAAGATCAAGAGATCTCACAACTCAATATATTTCTAATCCTCCAGATGCAACCTGAGTTCAAGCTGGTCCAGGTTAAGATCCTTTCAGTCGCGTAATCTTGTGAACTAACCATGATCAGACAAAGGGATAAGAGATTACGAGACTGTTCATTCGCCAGGTCTCTGAATGGAATCACAGTTAGAGGGCGGGTTTGGTCAAAGGGTCAAAGACTGCAGCGTTGGCAATCATCAGGAAATCACAGTGTGACATCTGACAGTAGGCGGGCCCATTTTTCATGTTTTTTGCCGAGTCTCGTAACCATCATGGAATATTCCAAATCATTCAGCGATTACGAGATTGCCTTTAGTCGCTTGGTCTCATAAAGAAGGGGAATATTCCAAAATCATTTAGAGACTTCCCAACGGCCATTGATCTTAATCCGATCCTACGGTGGTCGCGTGATCCTGTAATGAAATCATGGTTAGGTGAAGGATTCAGTGACTCGGAGACATAAAGGATTTAGTTCACCATGGTTAAAAGATGAGTCAAAACTGAGTGAAGGTCCTCAGTCAACGCAGAGGTAATCTCCGTGCAACTTGGAAAGGATCCAACGGTTGGCGCAAAGGCTTATGGTGAAGATGCACACATAATAACTATCAAGGGATTGCGCCATGCTGCCACGTGGGCTAGTCTGATGCGGGTTGAAGGAAAAAGGCAACAAATATAAGATGAAGATCGATGGCTGTGTTTTAAATAAGAGATAAGGTATTTTCAGAGCTGTTGATACAGATATTCGCACCTTCTTTGACCATTAAAGGTTTAAATATTCAAAATATAAATATCTGATTCTTAGAGTCCATGGCAGTGGTGCAATTTCTCAAGTTGCAGATAGAGAGATGGGTCGAGCCAACTTCTCAGAGTTGCATTTATGGTGATAGGAAAGATATTCAAACCTATATCAGATCAAACAAGATATTTTCATGGCATTGATGAACAAAATTGACAGTATTAGGGTTTCTGATTATCCTATTGCAGATCTATTGTAAACCTAATTGGGATATTTTTTTGCCTGTTCCTTGAGCCTGCGTGCTAGAGGAGTAGTGTATATAAGTTAGTTTCAGAGCTTTTTAGCTTAGCAGTTTTTTAGCTTATGTAGGATTTTTGTGGCATCTTCTCTACCCCTAGGTTTTCATATGTTGTAATCTCTCATTGATATTCAGATATTGCAAAGGCTTTTTGTGACATTTTCTCTGTCTCTGGGCTTTCTTGTCTGAAGTTATCGTACTAAATTAGAATATATTGAATGATTTTTTAGAGAAATATTGGAGTTCCTGAGCCTTCTTTCTTTCTGCAATTTTGTGTAATACTGTGGGTGAACTGATTTATGTAAAAAAATATTAAATCTTCTATTTTAAATAGTAAAGTTAAAATTATATAATAACAAATTTTTAATATAAATATATCAAATTTATTTTATTAGTAAGATATTTTGAATTTAATAAATTATTTTAAGAAATATTACTAAAAAGAAATCAATCTATAAAGAAACTACTTTGTCATTTTTATGATTTGGATCAAGGAAGCCACAATCTTCAATCACAATGACCCAATAGAAGTTTGAACTTGAGTGGGGATAGGAACACCACCACTTAACCAACACACTAAGTGGTGAACCCCAAATAGATTTAAAAAATTATTAATTATTATATAAATTTACATGAGTAAGTATCTCCGTTCCGTGCGGGCACTGATAGGAAAGAACAAAGAAGAAAACCTTCAATCTTGTCCGAGACCAAAGTCCATAATGTAAAAATACAAGTTATGGTTGAGGGCATCCCCTCATTTACATAATTTTTGCAGTTTAACATGAGAACCTTAATTGGCTCATATTACAAGTGTTGATATTTAATTACATTTTATTATTTTTTGTGGATCCTTATCAATAATGGGCTTCCTTCTGTCCCTTGCTTTATCAAATTGAATATCTTCTCTTCCTTTCATTTGGAGATGAGAGTTTCTCAGACCTGCATATCTCAACCTTAATGACTAAGGTCACTGTATTAGAAACTACTGATATATATAAAACATAATTTACTTCTAAACTCTGACTAACTTAATAAGAGATTAGAATGTGCATATGATAATACCTACATGAGATTAGTTTATCAATATAATCAATCCAGATGTGTGAATTTAGCAATTAAACCCATTGAATTGATGATATAAAAAAGGAGCATCTCATGGCTCTCTATCTAGGAAGCTAAAGTAATGCTCTCAACTTCAGCATTCAAGAGTGATAGTCCTAGAATGAGAAATTAGGCTTTGTATGACGCAATTATACCCTATTCTAGCACAATTGTTATATAAAACTCCATTAATGATTCAGTTCTAAGCTATGTCAATGATGAAAAATGCCTATAATGATGATGCTCTTATGGATGCACAATGCTGAAATGAATGTGGATCAATTCTCTAAAGGTGAATGGGTGAATTGTACTACAAAATGCCTTCTATTTATAGATATTTCCAAGAGGAGAGGGGTGAGTTAATTGATCATGATCAAGGTTGAGTTGAGTTGATGGTTTCAAATGGTGAGACAAAGGTAAAGCTTTGGTTTTGAATGTTGAAGCAAAGAGACAAGATAGAGGGTCAAGATGCTTCTCATGATGTGTGGTGTGGAGTTGATGCATCCTTGATCCATGTGAGTCGAATCCTTCCTTCTCATTGGTTTATTGAATTTTTGTCCACATGTGGTGGGTGAGAATAATAAGAATTAATAATAGATGTAATTGATTTATCTTATCCATGTCTACCCTTGAATGGATTGAATTTGATTTGATATAAACTATACAATTAATTAATTAAAATCAATTGCACATTTGTTTGATCTTTTAATTTAATTAATCCTCTTGGCTTTGATATTCAATTAATTCATGATTTTGTCCTTGGTTGCTCACTTTGCTCTTTGCTTGATTTTGGTTGACCAATTTTAGATCTCTACAAAATGTTATAATGTTAGTTACTTGAATACATAGTAAGAGACTCAAATGGTATATTGTTAGTTACTTAAGTACATAAATTCATAAATTTAGATTCTTGAAATTTATCCTTCAGATAAATGTTACTCATAGGCAAAATATAAGATCATACTTTAGGTACATACCTAATGGATCACATGCTGATCATTTGAATCATAGATTACAGACATAACAAGCTTGTATTTACCTTGATGGTGTATTTTAGATGAAAATAAATAGCAAACCATTTTAATGATACTATATGAACTGGGGAGAGCCTTTTTCGCTTATGAATGATTAAGAAGAACATAAGCCTCCACATCTCAAATAACATGTAGTCTGAATAGATAATTTCATTGCACTTAAAGGATTTGTATCCACAATATAGATATTTTAATTTGTTCAAATCACACAACTTTGTTACTCTCTAACAATTGTAACAATCCATTTTTTTTAAAGAGATGGTAGGAGCGGGAGTGGGAGCTAGAGAGAAAGGGGGGGAAAGAGGGAATTTGAATTCTTGCGATGGCGGTAAACATGATGTTGGAGGAAACCTGACATCTACTACTGCAGGTGATCAGCAGACCGTGGGAGGATCAATAGAGGAGGGCTCCACAAAAGATTATGATGATGTCAAGGATCCTCCTTTCCGAGATGGTGGGCCAGGAGAAAGCTCATCTAAAGGCACCTTAACTGATCAAAATGATCATGCCTCAAACAAGAATCTTCTCAAAGGCAGCTGGTCATCGTTATCCAGGATCAAACCGTTAGGAAAATCTTCTTTTCCTAAAATCAGCAATATCTCAGATAACAACAAGGGATTTTTCGGCATAACAATCCCTGATCCCCTTGTGGATCATACTATTTCCACAATGGCTCTTACTCTGGTTGGTAAGTTCACGGGGACAAGACCTAATAGTGATCTTGTTAGGGAGTTTACCTATTGTAAATAGAAACTCAAGGGACAAGTGGATATAGCAACAATGCCAAAGGGGTTTTTTTCTTTCATATTCTCTAATATGGAAGACTTATCAAAAGTGTTGTGTGGAGGACCTTGGATGTTTGGAAAATCATCATTGGCTCTTCAAAAATGGGTTACGAATCTGGATATAAATGCAGAGATATTTGATACTAGACCCCTATTTGGGTGAGATTACCCAGTCTCCCAATGGAATACTGGCATGAGGATGTTTTGTTGGTCTTGCAAGTGCGTTTGGGGAGCTGCTTTCGATTGACCTGATGATTGCCGCTAGATCTAGATTAGTCTATGCCAGAATTTGTGTGAACATACACCATAAGATGGATCTTCCGAAGGTCATCACTATCAACTCCAAATTGGGTAAGTACATCCAATCTATTGAATATGAATCGCTTCCCTTTTCTTTTTTTCCTGCAAAAAAGTTGGTCATTGGGAAAAACACTGCCCACTTAAAAAATCTAAAGAAAAAGAACATAAAAGGGAACCTAAAAAAGTATGGAAACAAAAAAACAATACCTCTGTTAGTACTTTAGATAATTTTGATCATGCTTATCAAGAGAACATAACAGAGAGGGTAAATAGTGATGAGTCTGAGGTTTAAAAACTTCCAGAAAACCAAACTAATCTGGATCAACCTAGTAATGATCCAGAGCCAATTTTGCAACTTGAAAACCAAATCACTTTGGATAAAAACCATAGGGTTTGAACAAGTTTTCATTATTGATTCTTGTCAATAGCAGGGTCAACCTAAGCTGAAGGGATTAGAAGATTCTAACAATGCAACCATTTTGATTGGTTCGGAAGATTTACCCCCTTCTACTGCTGTGTCTCCCATTCCTGATGAAGGAATTATTGGGGAACTTGATCTAAACGGAAATTCTTCAGAAGCCAGTGAGGATGATTCACTATCCCCAATTGCAGATCTATGGAGAGAAGAAATCCTGGAGACAATCTTGAGTTCAGAGACAAAAGTGGTCATCCAAGAAGCTCCTTGGTCACAGGTAAAGAATAATAAAAGTTCCAACAAATCTTCAGGCAAAAAGGAGACCAAAACAACGGTAATTCATGTGAATCGGCTAACAAACAAGAAAATCCTAGTCAAGGGGGAGTTTAAACCAGAAGACAAATTAAGGCTGATGTTGGCACTCCTAAGAGTAAGAAAGGAAGGGAATCACAAAAGAAGAAAAGAGAGCAGGAAGCAAAAGAAAATATAGTGGATGGCAAACAACGTACCATCCCTGAAATATGTTCTCCACTTCTTTAAAATGAAAGTCATCTCTTGGAATATAAGAGGGCTTAATAGCCTCCATAAACAAGATGTTCTTAGGAATATGGTTAGAGATAGAAAACTTGATATTCTTCTTGTTCAAGAAACTAAAATGACTAAAGAGAAACTGGAAAGAATGCATGTATCTAAAGATTATGGGAGCATAGGTGGTGACTCTGATGGAGCTTCATGAGGTATAGGGATTTTCTGGAATAATCAAAATGTTGTGTGCAATTTAATTCACTGTGAAAAAAACATTTTAGTGGTCACACTAGTAGAATTTGGAAAATAAATGACTACGTGACTAAAATGTTTAGTCATGTGACTAAAAGTTTTAGTCACATGACCAAAACTGATCATATTTGGGCAAATAAATGACCAAGTGACCAAAATTTTTAGTCATGTGACTAAAATGATCATGTGTCTACCATTTTTTTGCAATTCAAAAATATAAATGACTAAATAAATGACCAATTTGGTCATCGGGTAAAATGACTAAATAAATGACCAATTTGGTCATCGGGTAAAAT
>MU224083.1:2058409-2073093 GCA_018584345.1 Thuja plicata
ATTTACATCTTCAACATGAAACATTTTTTTAAACAAAAGTTCAGAAATTTTAAACAATGAAAATTGCACACATGTACATGTATTAACATAAATATCTGTACATAATATACATGTATGTCCATCTGAAAAAAAATATTCATGACATCCCCTTAAGCATAAATACATCAAAAAAATATTCCACATGTACATAACTTTTAAATGATTTTAATCTATTTTAATATATACAAATTGATTTATGTAACCTAGCACGTAAAACTTCTAGGGTTTTGTTATGTACTAATATTAAAAATTGTGTATGTAATGAAAATGTCTAGAATGATCAAGTTGTGACAAAAAGATTTTTGGCACGTTCTCAAGTAATAAACATAGTCATATATGTCCTAAATTAATTCCCTACATAATCTTAAATGATACATAGTTATGTTTTTAGTTTAGGTTTTGGTTAAATTATATGATTTTACCTGCTTTTAAGTTTACGTATAAATGTTTCAGAATTTTGGATTTGGGTTTGTGTTTATGTTTCAAAATTTTGGGTAAATTATGTGTAAATTTGAGTTTGCGTTTAAGTTTGGGTTTGCATTTAAATGTTTTTATATAACATCAATTCTATTCAACCTAAAAAAATTCATTTCTAGAAAATGAAGAAAAAACCAATTATATTATAATGCTAGATAATAAAAAATCATTTTACATATATTCATAAATACAGTAAAACATTAAAAAAAAAAAAAGGACCTACCTTGAACTCAGTCAAGTTTTCTTCTTCACCTCCAGACGTTGAATCTTAGCCCCTCAAAGTGCAAATGAGAGGCTAGCTGGATATTTTGGGGTTTTTAAAACAATTCGTATACTTGGCCAAGTATCTCTCGGTTGAGAGTCCCAGGCCACGTACGAGCCACTCAGCGTCGCGTGGTGCCCACGTAAACTCGGCTGTGTGGGACTCGGCCGAGTATAACCTGAATGAGCACCCAAAATTGTCCTTAGGGGTGACAGATTATTGTGCTTTTACCCTATGCAATGAGTTTATTTAAAATTCCCCATAAAATTGCTAATGAAATTGAAAAAATTCAGAAAAGATTCCTCTGGTCTGGGGTTGAGGAAAAGAAAAGAATGAGCCTTGTATCTTGGGAAAAAGTTTTTAAGCCTAAAAAGTTGGGAGGTCTTGGGTTGTGGACTATTAAAAAAGTTAATAAATCCCTCATGGATAAACAACTGTGGAGGATTTATGGAGATCAAAAAGAGTGGAATTCTATCATTAAAAGTATCTCTTTCTTAATAATCCTTTGGAGGACTTTATAGGGGAAGACAACAACACTAATGGTTCCTTCATTTGGAATAGTATAAAATCTACCAAAGACCTGATTGTGAAAGGTAAAAGATGGAAGCTGGGAGATGGTTGTAGAATTGATTTTTGGGATGATGAATGGATCCACTCTGTGCCTCTGTCAACCAATCAAGACTGGAAGCAAATTATTGAAAGAAGCAAAGACTCTATTGGCACAAAAGTTAATGATTATTGGCAGGATAACAACTGGAAGAATCTGGGAGATATTGATGTTAGTCTCATTTCCCTCTAGCATGAGCTTCAGACCTGGTACATAAAAGATAACATTCAGGATTCGGTTGTGTGGAATCCTACTTCTGATGGCAAGTATATTGTCACCTCTGCTATTAATATTCTTTCTGATAGAGAGGAAATGCCTCCTTTCTCTTTTGTATGGTATAAAAATCTCATACCTAAAATCAACTTCTTTTATATTTACATCACATCAAAACAATAAACATATTTACAAAGATAATTACAGAAAAACCCTGCAAATTATGATTCGTTGCATGCTTTCAAAAATAGAAAAAGACAGTTTCATAATGGCCTTCAAAAGGGTGGTAATCCTTTGATGTGAATTTCAGCAAGTAATCAGTCCATTTCATCCTGGAACTGCTCAGGGTCAAAACTAAGCTCCTCAAAGATATCACACATCTCCACCTTGTCCTGCTTCACTTCCAATTAAAAAATATCAATCTAATACCTGATGTAATAGGTGGAAAGGTCCCAATCAAAAAACATTAGATTGTTCAAGATATCAACTTGATCTTCCTCATTGAAATCCAAGTTCGGCTGAAGGACAGGGTGTGGATTCTCATTTGATGACCCAATCCACATTTGATGACCCCTCAACTACAGGAAGACCCATTATGTTACTCAAAATATAAATCAGGAATTCTTCTGTGTTACACCACATCCACCGCCGAAATCATTTTATAATTTGAAAATAGTTACCAACTCGACAAACCATATTAATTCTTGAAATCATGTTTCACATAAGGTGGTCTACCTCAAAAATGCAAGGATAATAAATGTTAATGAATTACAATTCATCTTTTGTAGCATTTTCCCCTCTTGATGTCTTGTCAAAAAATCTTCACTCAGATTATGCACTAATGAGTTACTTGCAACCATCAATAAACCTCATTAATATTTCCTAATTTGATATTAAAGCCAACGTTCTTGCAATACCCAAATGACTATTTTCCTCTCAAATCATTACTGACATCATATCGTCACTTCACACCACCTTTGTACTACATGGTGCAAAATAGCGGCAAGCGTTTTCACAAAATTGCAATGCCCTAAAATACCCTTCTGCAAAATAGCGACGGGTTATTATATCTCAAATTCTTCTGATATGTTACCTACGAAATAGCGAAATGTCTCTATTTCGCAAACCCTGATTTTGAGCTTTCACAAAATAGCGACTGAAGCTGATTCTAACTTTGTTTTCTTTGCTTGACATATTCGACCCATCTGCCATCCTTTTAGGAATTTCTCAAGATTGCAACAGTCCCAACATGATCCTCTATTGGAGACGTCACTACTTTCATGACTATAAGATTGGTTACAATTTATTGAAACAACAACCTCAAGCTATAGGGTCTTATCTCCTGTCCAACATCATGAGAGTATAAGGGATCAATTTTAGTTTTGGGCCTCAGGGATTGAAAATTTCATTTAGGCTGCGAGATAGGTTTGAGCTGCCCATAATTCTTGCCCAAGATCAAAATTTCAAACATGGGGATTTTTCAAAGGAAACTTCCCCCTCTCTTCAAAAGGTGGAAGAGTTTGTTCAGAAATTCCTGTATGATACCCAGATTAAAATTATTGATGAAATCGTAGAGCAAGAGTGTATGTGCAGGATCATAGTATGTCAAACTAGGCCCTTAAGTGGCAATGAAAATTTAGAAAATCGGGGTTAGGAAAGTTGACGTAAAACTTTGAACAAGTTATCAATCTTGTGTAAAAAATGTGTAAGAAGATAATCTATAGCAATTTGAATTTAGTTTCTAAGCTACTAGCTTTTTTTAAAAATATATATATTCTATATGGTGAAATTTCAATTTTTAATGTAGTACTATGAAACTTTCAAGAAAATGATAAGAAGTAGGTGTATGTCTGACCACCTTAAACACAATCAAATGATAATATTTGTTTACAATATTCTAGATATAAGTAGTAGACTCATGTTTAGATGTGACGTATATTTTTTTGTAATTCTTTTCAAGTAAATAATTAATTACGATGTTTCTACTACAACTTTTCTAGAATATGATAAATCTCGTGTCTAACCACCTTAACTTAGACTAAACTTCATCAAATTGATATATATATATATATATATATATATATATATATATATATATATATATAGTAGGAAAAGCATAGAATGTGACTCAAGTTTCAGATATTAAAAATTTTATACCATTAGAAATTTATAGTTATTTTTTAATTAGTTTATCAATCTTGACTAAAAAGATAAGAAGTAGGTGTATGTCTGACCACCTTCAACACAATCAAATGATAATATTTTTTTACTAGATTCTAGATATAAGTAGTAGACTCATGTCCGGATGTGACATGTTTTTTTATAATTTTCTTCCAAGTAAATAATTAATTAATTATGAGTTTTCTTCTACAACTTTTTCAGAATATAAAAACTCCTGTGTCTGACCACCTTACCTTAGTCTAAACTTCATCAAATTGAATTTTTTTTATTGTTTTCCTATAGTAGGAGAAGCATAGAATGTGACACATGTTTCAGATTTAAAAAATGTTATACCATTTTAAAGTTATAGTTATTTTTCAATCAGTCTATACCAATCGGTAATTCTTTTTCACATCGCCACTTTATGGCATACCATGATCCTGGACATACCCAAGAACCTCTTTGAAGTGATAGTGTTGAGTTTGAACAAGTCAAAAATCAACTAGCTCAAGGATGGTAGAGGATAGCAATTGGGCATGCCTTCAAAATCACACCCAAATTAAAATCATTAATGAAATAGAAGACCAAGTACTTTCAATAAGTATTAACTTGTAGGGTCAAACAAGGTCAAATACATCTAGTTCAAAGGATATCAGAGGGCTGTAATTTGGTGACCCTTCATAATCAAACCCTTGGATCTGATATAGGAAGAATTAATGGTTCAGGGGATAATATTTTCCCTTAGGGAGACCATATGGATAAGCACAATTTGGAGAAAGAGGGTAGAACAAAGTCTCTGCAGTATGCATCTCCACCGGTAAATCTCAAGAAAATTAGAGGTAGACCCTCAGGAAGGAAGGCAAAGAGGAAATCTAACTTACTAGGAGGACAATTGGAAGCTCTGGAGGTGTCCTTGGGTTATTAAAATACTGGAAAGAGGAAATCAATAAGAATTAAGGAAAAGCTTAGTAAGAAAGGTCCTAAGTCCCCCACGAATTTTAGATTGAAAGATTTTATGTTGGAGGATTCTAAGAAGATGTCTTAAAGAAGTTCAATCCTAGAAAATCAAGATAAGAATATGCCACATGGCTGTCCAAATTCAAACAAGGAAACAATATCTTCTATTCTGCAAAACGTAAGAGAACAAAATTCAGTATCAAACAATATGTGTGGTGGTCTTGTTCCCTTGAAGCCTCAGGTGAAGAAACACCCCAACTAGAATGAGAGAAAAAGAGAAAGGCCATCAGATAATTTTGAATGGGAAAAAAATACCCTTTGACATGATGGTGCTAGATGAAAGGTCGCCAATAGAGCTTGAAGCGATCTATGATTTATTTGGACTCACAGACCCAGATATACTTTAGGAGAAGGAGGATCTTGAATTAAAACAGTCTTTCATAGAAAATATATTGGATTTAGGCTCAAAGGAGTAGGAAGAAATTAGCAAGCATCCAACACCATATAAAGATTCTCTGAATACCTCATACAAATAAAATCTACCACCTGGGTTATGAAAAATGAGTGATGGTATGCTCAAACCAGATTGTGGTCCTGATTTGAACAAAAAGAAAGAAAGGAAATCTTCGTCCACTCTCGGAAAATTAGAAGGTAAAAATCCATATCAATTGAAAATTACTTCCTTTTGGAAATAAATAATTGGTTTTTTGGTAAAAATAAATCATTGAGTTTTGAAATATTTCATTTTAGTTTCAAAGGGATTTTGAAGATTTTCTACATTCCTGGTCATATTTTAAATTTATTCCCCAGAGCGTCGGGGGTTAAAGCTTGCATCATAGTGAATGGTGGAGGTAGATCTCTAAGAGACATTTCTAATCTCTGGTTTTGTTTTAGATTAGTTTAGATGCTTATCTTTTCAAGTAACGAAGATGGTAAGATTTATAATTCAAATAAAATTTGACCGTTGGAGTATCTAATATTCTCAAATTGCTGGTATATATAGCTCTACAAAGCGGTAGCAATCGATTAAACCAACTTTCAATCAAGGGGTTTTCAGGTTTCAATTTTTTTTTTGATGCAAAATAGTTGGTGATAGGCCTGCATTGGTTAATGATTATAAAATAAGCTTAAAAATATTTTGACATTAAGGGAGTACAGGTGGCATTTATGAAAGATTAAAGATTATTACACCTTATTTCATATACAGACACATAGGAGATTAGTTTTACATTTTTTGAGTTGCTCAATATTATTTTGGAAAAAAAATTCCCAAAATTATGAGGTGTCCATGCCAACTCACACATGCGGAAGAGGGTAGTTATTATAATTATTCATTCATTTCGATTTTAGCATCAACTTTATCAGATTTCACTAGCTCCGCTCAAGATTATTTTCTTTTAGTAAGGTTTTTTCCTTCAGCAGAACCAACGAGGTGTTTCAATGGAGTCGGCCATTTTCTTCAAGCCTGTCAAGAAGCATAGACATATGGCCTTTCTGGGAGAAATTTCCCTAGAAAGATGGAGTCAAGTGGGTAGTGAAATTGACGGTCTTGCTTTAAGAGTACAGTAAAAAATATCTTGGGGAGCAATATATAGAGAGATGGAACACTCCTTCAGGGTTAACAATGATATTCTTGCTGCATTTTTCTCTATCTTATTGGTGATTGGTTTGTCTAAAATTGAATCAACTTCACTATGCAGAGAAGTTTATAAGAAAAAACTATAGGGAGACATGGATAGAATGGTAAGAAATGTGGATAGCAATCTGCAAATCCAATATCTAGTTGACTTTGAAGGTCTTGAGGAAGAAATAACCAAGAGGCTTATTTTTCAATGAGATATTGGAAAGCTTTTGATGCTCTCTGCCTAGCTATTATAAGAAATATCGATTTTCTACAAATGTGGTTTGGTATAAAAGTAGCGGTTGATCCAGAGTGGTTGAAAGTATATATGATGAATGAAGGATACATTCCTTTTGGGAAAGAGGACAAGGTGGGGACTCACTAGTGCGCGGAATATTTTTTCGTAGACAACAGCCTGAGGAGAGTGGACATAACGGTAGCAATGTGATGCAGGAGCGTCCGAGGGTCATAACATTTGACTCAGATGTGGGTTTTGGCTGAAATTTTACAGGCAGTTGCATGAGGAGGAGGTATTTGGATTGCCAATGAGCTCAGCTTGATTGGTGGTCGTTTCAAGTTTTTTTCGGGAGCCAAAAATATCATCTTGGCCTCTAAAATTGGCTTTTCGTGTTTTTTTCTAGTTTTTAAAAAGTTGTCTTTTGTAATAAATCTGAAATCATGTTTCTGATTTCGTGGGTTAGTTGGCAATTCATCTTGTCTTAGTTGGGGGATTTTCTTGGGAAAAATTGAGATTCGTAGGATGGGATTTGATAATTACCAAAAATGGGGAAAACTGATTTTCCCAAAAATCTGCCAAATATGATAATTTTCGGAATTGTAATAAGTAGCAGTTTTTTTTCATTGTAGAGGTAGAGTAAGTTGGAGAAGATTAATGAAGAATTTGGAGTTCTCAAATTTTGTGTTGTGTATTTTCTGAATTGTTGTTCTTTAAGGGTTTGGGCTACATCACAATGCAAGCAGGGTCCTAGCACTCCATTAGAGTGAAGTGACTGGGTTAAAAAAGGGTGGAGGACTTTGGGTCTAGAAGATCCTTACGCTCCAAGAAAAAGAAATAATTCTCTTCCATGGATATCGGTTGGTGCCAAGATAAGATGTCTAGTTTTCTTGGTCTCTTTTATTTCATGTTTTCTCAAGTAGTATTTAGAGGATGTTGATTTATGATAAATGGTAGGAGGGTTCAAGGGTTTTCGGTGTTTTGAAGTCGTAAGTTTTTGAATAGTTTGAAAACTTTTCCCTTGCTGGGATTCAGAAATGGTGGTGTTTGGTTTGACGAACTTTTCCTTTGCTAGGATTCAGAAATGGTGGTGTTTGGTTTGACCACTTCATTATAAAATCAGCATTATATTTCAAGGGTTTTGTGATGCCAAACTCTTTAGACCACTCTTTATGTTTATGATAGATATTATTATTACTACAATTTTGACTTCAGCCCTTTATTAATTTTTTTTATAAATAAATAAATAAATTTCCACAATGATATCTCTCCATCTATTTAGAAATTGTGAAACATAATTATTGGGATGATGATCATATGTTGACTTGAAGATGTTATAACTTCAGTTTATTTTTATAAAACAATTATAAAATGATAAAGATAGATTCTTGGTAGAATTTTTAATAATTGTTCATGAAAATTTATATCATAATCTTTTCTACACAGATCATATGTGGAGTGGTTACAAAGTGTTTACTTTTTATATAGACATAAATAATCATTTTAATGTATTGAAATCGTTTTTGAATTTAGATCGAATATTGATGTCTCTCGTTTACAGAATAGTCTGCAATTGCTTGAATTGCGACATTAATCAAATTCGTTACCTATTTTTTAATCTCAGTGCAATTACAAACATGAAAGCTTTTGTTTTCATTTTAGTCCACAGAAAATTGTGAAATAAAAAATGATTGCAATAAATTTTAGTCTATCAAATTGGGATGGGGCTATCCTCATGTAAAATGTTCTATTGATCAAATTTCAAAAAACAAAAAACCACAAAAAAAATACAGTGAGGCAGACCTTATAAAATAAGCCAAACTTTCGATAAACAATGCGAGATACAAATTATCACACCCCCAAATTCCACACTATGGACCACCAAGAAAGATATAAGAAAAGAAGAAGGAAGCTAATCCAACATGATGGAACTTAGAAAAAATATTATTTCCATAAGGAAGACAAGTAAATACATTCCTTCAAAGTCCAGAAAAGAAGAACATGTAAGAACCAATCCAGAGACCTGCAATTTGACTTTTTTTTATCTTTGATACATTTTACATAAAAATTAACTGCTTGTACACTAAATTGTTCATTTGTTAACTGACAAACATCCAATCAAATGAATGTTCTCTGCGACTTCACTGACCATAATAGAATGATTTTCCAATGGAAGACAATACATTACCCTGTCAACGAATTTTAACCCATTTTCAGCTCATCCCCAAAATTTTCGATGCTAATTCAACGGGTAAAAACATTTACAGTAGGTTTCCTTTTCATTATCTGCTCAGAAAATTTGAACTGCTACACATCAAATCAAATCTCATGATTTAGGAAATTGAAATCATTCTCTGTACACGTAATTTAACTCGATATGGAGAAATCAATTTGTGCTTTATTTTTATCGTTTTTTTTTTTGTTAATGATAGAGTTGTTCTTACTTTAACTAGCTAATCCATCTGATAAATTTGATATTGTTAAAGGGATTAAAGATGGGTATGTGCATTTCTAAAAAGGGAGATAATCACTCACAAACTTTTTCGCATGAATTTCATGGAAGAAATGACAAGAAAAAATTTCTGAACATGTTAAAGTCGAGATCAACCTCAAAATGCAATGTGGAAAAGAATATGAACCAAGCAAACTCTGGCAATGGTTAATTTTTTTCTTCTCATTAGAAGAGTTATATGTTTTTATGTTTTTGAGAGAGTATAACAGTCAAATTTTAGTTTTTTTTTTGGTTAATTACTGTCCATTTATCTGTTGAATGGCTTGATTTTGAAATTTAGTTACATATTTTACAGGTGTGTTTAAGTGTAATCCGCCTAAACCATTTGTGATAGAGGAGGGAGGTTTTGGTTCTCCATTTTCAATTGGCAGAGGAAGAAGAAGTTATAGCAGCGATGCTTTTTTTGAGTTAGATATTTATAAGGATATAATGTTAAAAAAGAGTGAATCTAGTGAGTCAAGCTCTGATTTATTTGAATTAGATCTTTCCGAGGATCTGATGTATAATCCCAAGTAAATTAGATCTTATTTACATCCATACATTCATATCCTTATATATTAAATAATAAATACTTTAATTTTAAATTGTATTATTTTTCTTTTAGAAATAAAGAGTAAATGTATGTATATAAATACTTATTAAATTCATATATATATATATATATGGCTGATTGGTTTTAACCAAAACTCAAACATTATAATCTATTCTTGGCAGCAGATTTCATTACTTATGACAAAATCTTAGTACTTGTTCAAAGGTAATATCAAATTAATGCTATCAAACCGTTTATTATCATGAATAGGTGATTAAACCATATGTACTTAACAACAACAATCTCTATTTCTACAATAAGAGACTATTAGGACACCTCTTTTTTCTTTTTTCTTTTTTTTTTCTTCATTAGAGTAATTGGAAACCAAAATCTAGTTTCATCATCGAACAGAAATATATTGGTAAAGTTCTAAATAGATTTCGAATGTCAAACTACAAACCATTCAATAATCTTATACAGTTTGAAATGCAAATCAAGTTATACTAAAAAGTTGTCAGTGCCATTAATTACAATAACCAATATTTTTAGCAACCAGAGTTCTTTTCTATCTAAGGCTGGGGTCCCATGAGAGCAGGCTTCCTTAAAAATAGAGCTGGAGCTGCTTGAGAGTTTTCAGGAATATTTTAAACCCAACAGTCCCATGAATTTTATTCTTCAATTCAGCTTAAATATTTAGCCCCAAGATTTAAGGAATCTTTTATCTTCCAAAATTTATGTACTAATAAAAATTTGTGTTAAAATAATTAATTTCACTCTAAAATCTGACATGTTGCAGAAAAATCTCCTAAGCTGGTGGGACAATTTTCAGCCCCACCCCATTTTCACCGGCTCAAATTTTAAGATCTAAAAAGTAGGGGCTCCTATTTTCTAGCAAGAGATTCTAATTAATCTTGTAGTCTTAAAAAATAATTGTCATGGGACCTCCAGCTCCTTAAAAATAGAGCTTAAGCCCTTCTCATGGGACCCCAGCCACAATTACAAGCTCAAATGCTCCAATGCAATAGATTTCACAATAGTACGATATTTAGAATCCCATTATACAAGTGACTTAGAGAATTGAGAAATTTATTTACGCTTCCCTAATATATCTAGAGTAAAATTAAATAACATTAAGTTTTGTTAATTTTATTAGCTTTCTTTTTGTCAATTTATGTGTGCAAGTCAAATTCACTACTCTATTTTTAAATAGTTGTGGAAATATTATCGTATGGAAATTTTAATCCGGCAGGATGAATCTGTAAGTTATCAAAACATTCAGTTTTGTTAATTTTACCAACTTTCCTGACAGTTCTGCTCTTGACTACTACACCATAAAGAAGGTTGTAATTTGTGTATCTTTGTTTGGAAATAGAAAGTACTCCATCCTACTCTGCTCTTTAAGAAAATTTGAGAAAATGAAAAACATGTTTTCTGAAAATAAGCAATTGGAGGAAAAGCATCTGGTGAGAAATCCCTCATAAGTTGTGGAGCAAGTCATTTTAATGGATTCCTCAACAGATGCTTTTCCTGCAATTGATTATCTTTTCCACCTACCATGGACTTCACTCCTTTTGCATCATCGCCAAAGAACCCAACTGGAGATTTTCGTTTAAAAAATAAAATACTGTTGAAAACTCGTTTGTTTTGTTATGTTTTTCTATTTTTAACTGGGTTATACCATAGAAAGGATTATTGCAGCAAAGTTTTGAATATTGGTGGTACCATCAATAATAGTATTCAACTTAATCATTACACTATGGCATAGATAACAGCAATTGTACTATTATCAATGATACATCCATTTCTCTGTTCCTTCGATGATTAGACCAGAACTGAATTATGAACATTGAAATATGTGTATTTTTTAGATGAAGATGGACTTTTTTTTAATTGTTTTTAAAGCATTTGAAGGATTATGGTGTTTCTTTGAGGAAGGATTTTTGGAAAAATCTCATTTGCAACAATTGATTTTATTTGAAGCTGGAAGTTATTATTTCTCATTTATATAAGTGAGTATTTGAAGCTAGAAGTTATTATTTCTCATTTATATAAATGAATACAAGAACAAAATGAGTGCATTAATGATAATGTCATAAGACTACAATCCATTTGCTCTTAATCACTTACTCCCATATATGATCTTTAATTACAAAGGATTACAAGCCAATTATTTATGAAAGTTACTCAATCTGAGCTATTAGCAAGAAGTGTATTTAAATATGAGGTAATCAAATCCGATTACTTCCCTGTAATCAAGAATGTCATCGCATTATGTTCTTCAGTCTTTATAAGTGCTAATTTGATTAATATTCCTCTAATATGTACATTGACTCGAAACAAGCTTCCTACTAGAAGCTATAGTGATTAAACATTTTATAACTTTCATAAGGCAAAGAGAAATCTACACCATAATGGGTCATGGCTCGCAGGCATAATGAACAACATGTCATAGACAAGAACATGATTCATATGGAATGTATCAATAATAATGGAAATCTTTATATTGATCATAAACATAAGCCATTAGGTATTTATACAATTCTATATTATCCTGATCTTAGGAACATTGTCTAGGCATACGTTGATACAAATGATATACTTCAAGGATAACAATATAACTGATGTTCATGTTGAGTATAATGATGCATCACATAGATACATTCAGTATTGTAGGATTAATGGGACAACAACAAGATCTTTGTACTCAATTTAATCATTTTCACAATGAGGAGATCTCATAAAAAAATCAGTTATGTTTTATTTTAAATTTATAATGGGAATACCTTCATTATAAGAAAGTATAATGATAAATATCTTACTTGTTAAACTATAAAAACATTCATACAAGAGAAATAGAATACAGTTCATCTAACTATGGCAATATATACTACTGAATAATAGGCATAATCATAACCATTTTCTAAAGTAAACTGTGGTTTATTTATTAAAAAATTAATATAAAACCCTACACAAATATTCCCCCTTCTTATTACATTTTTTTTACAAATATATCCTTGATTGTATACTAAATACAAAGCGAACTGTACACACTAAATTGAACGTTTGTTAACTGACAAATATCCAGTCAAATAAGCAATCTCTGCGATTGCAAATGCCATTGTAAAATTATTTCCTGGAAGACATGAACGATTTTTCAATGAATTTTAACTGGCTGTTGAAAGATTTTGCTGCAACCCAACAAATCAAATAAGTTATTTCTGCAACTTTTCAGAGGCCACAATAGAATGTTTTTCCAATGGAAGTCTCAATGATTTTTCAACGAAGCCAAAATTTTGGATGCTAACAGTAGAGTAGATATCCTTTTCATTAGCTGTTCAAATAATCTGAACTGCAACACATCAAATCAAATCTTATGATTTAAGAAATTCAATTTTTTTTCCTGGAGTAGACTTCAATTTCTCAACAGCATAAAATTCTATATAAACGAGATGCTATTTAATTGGATAAATCAATATGTCAAAATCATTTGCAGTAATAAAGAATTACTTATATTTCCTTTTGAGCTAAATTTTATTTTAAAAGTATTTTCAATTTTTTTATAAAAGGTAATTTGATTAATTAACAAAATTAAGAAAAAAAATTTAATAAAAAATCAAATTATTTATTTTTATTATGATTCTGTCATACATTATATTTTTCAATGAATATTAAATTTATTCTTATTTCTATATTTTAAACAAGATTAATTTAACTATTCTATCCTTTTGTAATTTGTAATTATCAAAATTATCTTTCTTTACACATATTTTTATAAAGAAGGGTAAATGGGGGACCTCATTCCCAATGGAATTTGAATCTTGATGACAAAAAGAAAATCAACACAACAACTTAATCATCACAAAAAGAAAGTGTAAAATCATTGATATAATTTATAAAAATTATATTATTATTTTTTAAATTATAAAATTAGATGTTACTTTGATTTATAACTTAAGATCAAAATTATTCATCCCTTGTAAATTATAGAATCAAATTTAACTAATCAATATTTTATAATTTAATTAATTTATATTTTATATAATTAAAAATTGAAATAAATCTATTATTTTTATTTATTTTTAAAATAATATTAAGCAATAAGTCAATACACTTTCTAATAAAACTTTGAAAGTTTTAAATATATATTTTTAGATGCATTCCAATAATATTTTGGGGTAAGTGTAAAAACCTTAATATTATAGATTAAAATTAAGAAGTTAAAAATAAAAGTCATCTTTTAGGTAATAAATTTGAAAGTTTATTTATTTTGAATTTAAGATAATTAATGAAAAAAATATTTTCTAGAAACCAATATTGAGTTACAAAAATATGCACCACATTAATTTTTAAATTCACTTTGAAGTTGGTCTACCAATTCTTTACACTTTAGCACTTTGACATTACCTTTTGATCTAGAAGTATATTCTAACATGTTCAAAAACCTTTTTCTTGTTAAAAATAAATTAAACCCACACTAAATAATGAGAACTTTTCGAAATCTGAAAATTAGAGAATTGTTATTATTAAAGCAAACGTGGAAGGGCCTCAACCCTTACAAATCAGAATAAAAAACCATCAAAAAATAGGCTTGAACCTCAAGTCAAGAAACCACCACAAATCCAGCAGATTTTATAACTAGCACTTGCACCCGAAGGAGGTGCAAGGGGTACGCCGATAGACAATCAGGGTGCAAGTGTATATCAGGTTTCTAGATTTCTATGCAAACGATGCCACAAAGATACATGAATAAACAATACGATGTAAAAAGTTATTTTTCAATTTGCAGATAAGAGGGGGTGGGCTCCTACCAGTATAATAGCCCTCTAAATGGCATTTTAATTTGAAAATAGACAATTTTAGCAATGGGGTAGCTAAGTATGATTAGGTAAGGATAAACATATTAATTCCATTTTAAGTATTCAAATTAGAACAAAAGACAATGTAATTAAGTAGATGGTAATGACTGTTAAATTATGAATACTTAATGTGTCCATTACATGAAAAGTCAGCAACAATGTAATGGATAATTTGTTTTTGGAACATGGGGAAAATAGATTTAAATAGCATGT
>MU224083.1:2073193-2113883 GCA_018584345.1 Thuja plicata
AGCACAAATATCTGGAAAATAATAAATGATGCCAAAACAGTTTGCAAACCAAACCATGCCTGGTTTCTGGTTTGAACGTACAGGTTTGGGGTGAAATCCCAACCTATAATAGCCTATCGGCTAATTAGCCGATAGGCTTTATATTGGGAGAAACCCTTAACCGCAAAATTGTCTCACACAGCCGGTAATTCTTTTTGTGTGTTTAGACTCTCAATTCAGTTAAACCACTCTTCACTTTTAAAGGCAAGAAAGTAGGTAGGCTATCCGTTTATAATGTTCAGCCACATGAGAATATTTTTAGTTTGAAACCCTAAATCAATAGTATGTAGAATATTCAAAACAAGAGAAATCAATCGTATGTAGAATGTTAAAAATGAGAGCTCATGTGTGAATGAAACTACAAAGGAATTGAATTTCAAAATTTGTATATTTATATTCGTTTTTGTTTAGTTTTAATTTATTTTATTTAAAAATGGAATCAAAATAGAATTGTGGTAAGTTAATTTCATATTTAAAAAAATAAGTAATATACTTTTATATTTATATTAAATTTGATTGACAATTTGATTTTTATTTTTATTTATTTTATTTGGTATATTATATTCATATTGAATGATAAAAAGTTCATTAACAAAAATGTAAGAAACATTTAATTTCATATATTTGTAACATTATATATATATATATATTGATACAGTACATGGAATTGACTCTGTAAAATATAAAAAGCATAAAATAAAATTATAAATACATTTAATACATTTTCAAACTATAATCTGCAATATTATACTTTAAATGGCACAAAGAATTTTGTGCCTCTTCAAATCTAATTTAAAGATTTACTAAGCACCATTGGAATAAAGAGGCAATTCCATCAGATAGGGGCTCAGAGGGATGTCGAGCTCATCATCCGATGCAATGAACAGGAAACCCATTTCATTCCCTGACTCCTCGACGTCAAGAGATCGAATATCCACATATGCTTCATTTTCAGCCGAACAACAAGAAGTGATCTCATGTTCCAAGCTTTTCATGACGTCACAGAGCAACTCCTCGTCAATGGCATTTGTTTCGTCTTCTACATCTTCCAACATACGGATTAGCCTATGAAAATAACCATCCAATTCCATTTCTTCTTCCTCGTCGTCTCTGCTGTGATTTCTATGAGATATTTGGGCCATTTCAAATGCCTCCAAAGAGATCTCCAACTATAGTCAACGTATCAAACTTATACCGTAATGAGGAGAAGAGTGGGAAGAAGAGAAATATAAGTTATATTTGGTGTTCATCGAATGGATTGGAAGATTATATAAATAGTATTTCTATCTGATAATAACAGTGAAGTCAGAATTATATATATATCCTTTGTCTACTATTATTTTTAGCTTTCTTTTTCATCTTCATTTGGGTGAGCATTTACTTATCAGGACTACTGTAACCTCGCAGTGAAACGAAATTCTAAAATTTGAGGGGAAGAGATTTAAGATGTCTGGTTAGTTCAATTAAAACACTAGACTTTTAATATTTAAATTAAAAATTAAAACTAAGAGTCTCACCTACACCATTCTCCATCTCATTCATTTGCAAAGAATATTAAATAAATTTATCTTTTAACTATTGAAACAATAACATAATATAATTTTGATAATAGTTAAAAGATATTTCTAAATAATTTGTTTAACAGTTTCAAGAATAACTTTCTTGATAAACATGGTTACTAGATTTATACAAATAACTGCTTTAATGCACATATCAAATTGTTCTTCCTAATACATTAAATTATATATATATTTCCTATCGGCTAACCCTTGCACCTTTTTTGGTGCAAGCACTAGTTAGTACATGTGATAAACAATTAACCAGTATGTATGACCAATACTTGCACCAATCCAGTTCAAGAGTTACGCCCATTGTACTTTACCCTTGCTATATTGTCCATATAAAAACCAGTTAGATAGGCACATAGAGAACTCTGAAACAAAAACTCAAATATTTGAATGGTAAACAAGAGGATGCAAAGTATGAGGTGATTGAGTCAAAGGAAATAGAACATTAGACAGTTGAAGAATGAAGGACAAATCGTAAAATAGGCTCAAGTCATAGAACAGGCTAATAATCAATGAATAAGAATTCACATTCAATATATATGTAGGCAAAATGACAAAGGCTTTGAGCTTTGAAACAAGAAGAGAGCTATCCATGGTTATTATTTTTATATACTGGCTGCCTCATGATAGGACCAGGAAAAACCAAAGCCACAACTGTGAAGACACAAGACTGGCGCCTGACCTACAAACTACAACTACTATGTGCATCGGTTTTGTTCATATAAACCTACTTGCTCCAAGAATTATTTCGCTCCTTCAAAACAAGAAACTTCCACATGTCACAGGACATAAAAACTTAGATCTCACCATACTAAAAGGCTTAAAAAATCCACATATATTTGTATTGTCTACTAGATCAATGACATATACTGACAAAGTGGTTGGATTAGACTGGGATTTCTGGCAACTGACAACAAAGCTATCCATAAAAATTTAGAGCATTCAAAGCAGCCCTACTCAGTTATGAACATTCTTTAACTATAATTGAAGAAAAGAACAATACAGAGCTCAAATCTAAAACGAGGCAATATGCAGATCAAGCCTTGCATTTCCCTTTAAAAGTGTGGAGATCAACAATCCTATTAACAACAATACTAGAACTAAATATGGAGAATGCAACTACAAAATCATGAAAAGAAGAGGCATTCAATCCAGTGGTCCGGATCCAGAGTACACACGAATTCATACTCTACAGTAAATTTATGTGACAAAAAACCAAGTTCAATGCAATCCAATGCAACAGTTGGACCATTTTCTTTCGAAAGATAAAGGCATCCGGGGGCAATTTATGACTCATCCCAGGATGTGAACAACTCATTACATCATCGAGACCAAGTTTCTTGATGAGGTAACCTGCAATTTATATGATTAAAGTGCTAGACTCACTTTGACAGTGTCCAAACAAAAGCTTCCTTTCAGAGAAACTATTCAATGCATAATTCAGATGAGGCAGTCACTTCTTCCTGAGAAACTACCTCTTCATGAAAAGAAGAGGCATATAGAAGAACAAACATTTATCTTATTCTGACATTTCAACAAAATTGAGAAAGTTTAACAATGATACACAAAATATATCAGTAGGCTAGCAGAGCCATGCCTAACTAATACCACGTAGCATGATGCAATAAAATGCTAATAGGAACTTCAAATCTAATAGACACAAGATAAGCTACAATAGAAATTTAATCACATTAAAAAAGATATGATATATCTAGATTAGTTGTTTATTAAATCCTTTATTTATTTTATTACCCTATATATATTTTTATTCTATGCTTTATTTATTTCATTAGCCACGATATTTCTATTTTATGCAAGCTTTTTATTTTCTCTTACAAAGAGATTCACATATATGTCTAAAAGAATGTGTGCGTGTAATTGTAAGGATCAAAATTCAATACTTTTTCATCTCCATTTTGGCCTCAATTTGATATGTGTTTCTATGCACATGTGAGTGTGTACCTCAAATAATTCACATGCCTTGTCTGTGCTTCCACAGTTTGCATTATTTTCTACCAGACAAGTTGCAACCACAACATCACAAAATTCATTTATCCTTTGTACTTTGATGGATGTCTATAACCTATTCCAAGGCTCCCACTTCAGCACATGCAGGTAATATGCTAGACATCATTTCTTTTAGGCATCAAATCAAAAAGTTCACATGCCTTGTGTATGCTTTGAGGGATGTCCATGTCTTGTTTCAAGAATCCCATTTTGGCACATGCAAGGACGATGCTGGCAAGGGTTGTGAATTCTTTACACCTGCCAACTCTATTTTCTAAAATATAAAAAGTACACATGCATATGTCTGTATTTTCAACAAATCCATGTTGTGCATATCCTTCAATCATGGCTTTCTATGAGACCACATTTTTTCAGGCATTCTGTAAAACTGTTCACATGCCTTGTCTACGATTCCACATTTTGCATGCATGTCTGCCAGGGCATTTTTGACCATTATATTTGACAAAAGTCCACCTTCACCATGTTTGGGGGATGTTGGAAACTGTTGTTGAATCTAGTATATATGTATACAGCTGAAGCATTAGAGAGAACTACTAAATTCATAATTAGAGTTAAATATTCACCATACTTGCAAAATATACGCATGCCAAATGCCCCCATTCATCGTTCCCCCATCCCACTCTCAAAAATTACGGTTCTTTGCCTTGTTATATAGAGGGAGTGACCTCAGTTTCTTGGAACCTGCAATATATTTCAAGAACACAAAGTCTGGACAAAAGAGGTGTTGGTGGCTCAGACATAGCACACCCCAATATGCTAATAGAAAGTCTTTAGTCCAAATCCTAATTGGTTCATGAAAATACCCCAAAAAGAAACTACGAAATTTGCAAATTGATTCATATACAATTGCCCAACCCATTTCCCGTTTTTGTTTCCAGCCAAAGTGCACATAAAAGAGCAAAGCAATTTTTGTCGAATCTTCTATAAAAGCAGACAAGACTAAAAGAAAACACCATACCCAGCGCAAGGAAAATCAAGCTTTATCTCCTCCAAAACCTAGGCAAAATGAAACTCTTAAATCAATTCCTAAAACTCCATTGAAATTTGATGGACAAGTTGGATAGAGTTAAACTTGTTCGCATTTTTTTAACAAAATAAACCCCTAAATGAAACAATGGAACAAAGTTAAATCTGTACCAAATTAGTTGAAATCATCATCTCTAATGGAAGAAACTTGTATAGACATTTGCATCCAGAAATAAATGAACAACATTAGATTTGCACTGATTTCATGAAGGCTTGCAAATATGCACCAATCCATTCTTTCCAAATATTTTCTGCTTACGCAAACTCCTCATATAAAATCACAGCCATGTCAAATCCATAGTTGTAATTTATCCGCCAAGCCGAGCACCTCGAAACCCTTGCCTCATAGAAATGAAACCCTCAACAAGACCAAAAAAACATTAAGGAAATGAAAAACACATAATTCCAAGCTATGTGCAAACCCTGGGTGAGGAGCCACAACACTTTAATAGCCCACGGAGGAAGCCTTTGGGCTCGAATGCGATGTTACCACCAAGGATAACTTTAAGAAATCCCCTCCTAAGAAAAAGTGTAAAATCCTGGTGAATCGTACATTAATTTAGGGGAAAAATTTTCTTGATGATGGTGAAATTTTTTTCCAAACTAGGAAAATAATATAAAGGCGAAGGCGAATTTTTCCCTGCCAATGAAAATTCTATAAAATCGTGGCGAATAATACATTAATGTGGGGAAAATATATATTGTATGAGGCAATTTTGTTGCTTTTGAACTAAAAAATTATAATATATGAGGTGAATGATTTTCTTTTTAAGGGAAAAAAAATATTTGTACTGGCAAATTTTATGTGCCATTTGAAATTATATTTATTTTATTGGCTAATCTATTGTTAATTATGGGAAAAGGAAATATTTTATTTGGCGATTTTCAAAAGTTGGGACTCGTCAATGCGTCATGTGGGCCAACGCTAACTAATAACTTGTTTGTAGATTAAACACATTGGTATCGATAAGCACGAAAAGTTACATTGACATGCAACCTAACAGTAACATCCATCATTTTATAATGTTAAATGTCTTATTTGAGATCGTTTTATTATCCTAGATCAATGGTTGAAGTTTAATTTTGGCCCAATTTCTTGAAGGAAACAAAGTTCTCCAAGAAGTCATGGAATGATGACATGTATCAAATTAATCTGCACCTTAACCATTATCTAATTAATGGAAATCGCGTAATGACATCATTATTTACACGTATCAAGTCTTACATCTTTTTACGTGGACGGTTGATAATATATCACAGTTGTCGTTAATAAAAGAAATATTTTATCACTGACACTAAATCTGGCTATTTCTAATTTCACATAGTTGTGCATTTAATATGAAATATTTACAAAATTTTGAAAACAAATGAACTAATTTCAGATACTTATGCATATTTAATATGAAAGATTTACAGAATTTTAAAGGACAAATGAATTATTTAGGTTAGAGAAAGAATTGAGGGCTATTTATAGATGATCTACGCTTCTTTCTTCTTCAATTCTCCTTTGGTTTGGGTCTTCCTTTGCTAGTGCTTGAAAGATTGCCTCTGGTTTAGGTCTTTAGGCTGCACCTGTATAATTTCATATATTCTAGTTCTTTTTTGAAGATGGACACTCCTATCCATTTGATAAGCACATCTACGGAGGAATAGAAGGCCTTTTTGGGCCCAGTCTCAGACCAAACCCTTGAATCAGTTTGCAAGGAGTTTGGACCCTTAACAAATGAGGCTGTGAGGATGGTGTTGGGTCATGGATGTTTGGAAAATGTCGATAGGTACCGATCTAAAACAAACATTACGTCTCATTTTTTGGCATCTCTTATGGACCTCGAGGGAGAGAAGGTGGATATACTCCTTCTATTAGGGCCCGTTTGTTTCTAGGTATTGACTAGGAATTGGCATGTTGGTATTGTTGAATTCAGTGTTGGTTCCAAAATGAAAAATAGGAATAGGGTTATGCGAATTCTAATTTTGGACCTTTTTGAGCATTCCACAATTCCCCCTCAGGACCTGGAATTGGAATTGAGAGTATTATTTTGGGAAGGAAAATTCATCCCCATTTTTGTGTTAATATTTTATTGCTATACACACACACACACACACACGTGTGTGTATACACATGTGTATATATACATGTGTGTATATACACATGTGTCTTTAAAGTTTTGTAGGGACTTCAAGTCTCCAAGTCTGAAATTTTGAATATTGTAAATTTATAGAAAATATTGATGAAAAGTTTGCAACTTCATTTCAGTTTGTTTTTATGGATTTAGTTGTAAAATATGTATGTGTGACATATGTGATTTTATAATTTGTGAAATTGAAAATGAACCAAACAAATGTTAATGTATGATAGTGTGTTATTTATTTAACAGTAATAACTTAATATTACTTAACTTTTGCATGTATCATGTCACATGTGTGACTATGCGATTGCCGAATTGTGAAAGTTTAAAGTAGTTATTCTTTAAAATTTAAAGTAAAACTAAAATCTAAAATTAGCAAATGCCAAATGGCAATTCATAGAACATCTAATAATTACAATTTTCAGACTCCCAGTCACGTCGAGTTAATATCGCCTCTTTGGTAGTGGAGTTGTCTGCCGTCACTGGCAACTGCAAGTGGTATGTACATTTGGCAACTGCATGTGGTATGTACATTGTACTATCAACTATGAGCATTGATACCATAGACACGTATCGTAAACCTATTTATTTAGAACCATAAATTGTAAACGTATTAATCAATATCGTTGATTGATCGTAGATCAATGGCTAGAGTTTTATCTCAGGCACAATTTCTTGAAAGAAACTGATTTTTGAAAGAAGTATGTGGAATGGATACACGTCGCAAGGTTGGCATGATAAATTGCAAGAAATGAATGTCTTTTCAGAGTGACAGTGGCATTCTTTAGCCATCAGGCATGTTGCACGGTTTCCAAAATTGTACTAGTAAAAACTGTAGTTATTAGTATAGTGACTATATTTGTAATTTCACATACTCGTGCATTAATGAGAATGATTTACATAAAGATATGAAAGATATGGAACAAGTCTATTAATAGACATTCTTGCTTGCTTCTTCATCAATTTCAATTTTCTTTTTCCTTTCAGCCTCTGACCTCTGGTTTTAAGTTTTTAGATCTGTGATTTTGTAGATTCGTAGAATTTCAATTTTCTATGTGTAGTTTGAAGATTTAGGTTTTTAGTTTAGGCCCTAGGGTATCAAGGCTCTGCAAGTAGAGATTGACACACCAATTAGGTTGATAACTACATCCACTGATAAACAAAAGCCCTTTTTGGGCAGGATACCAGACGAAGTTCTCACTTTCATTTGCAAGGAAGTGGGCTCTTTCATTAGCAATGTTGTGTTGATGGTGCTCGGCCATGAGTTTATTCGCAACCAGAAGAGATACCACGTCAGCATGGACATTGCGTCCCACTTCCTGGCATATCTTCTCGACCTCAGAGGGAATCTCTTCTTGACCTTGGAGGAGAGACGGTAGACATGCTTATGCTGCTGCGGAATGTTTTCAAGGATCAATTTCTGGTGGAGGACGTCCAATTCGTTGTCTTCGCAGAACCGGGGTTGGGTATCCCTTGGGCTGATGAAATTGAAAATCTTATCCAGTAAGGCAGCAATGTGGAAAGGAAACCTTTCCTACTGAACCTTAATGAAAGGTAGTTGACGCAACATCAAAAGTGGGCACGGCTAGGGAGGTACTTCCTGCGGAAGTGGTTTCACCTCGATAACTTTGAGGAGACGGACTACACCTGGCTCGACGAATTGGGGAAGATTATCCTCCACAGACAATTCTTCTCAGATAGGGATGGAGATGAAGACCCTTAGTATTTCTGTTCTTAAAACGAGGTTTCTGCATTTCATTTTTTTTTTTTTTTCTTATATAATCAACCAGTGCCCTTGTGGCAACAAATTTTGTAACTATTTGGATACTTCCCATTTTGTAGGTGTTTACGGTGCGACTATAGTCTAAATTTAAACTCTATAATTATAAAGTATACTATAATATTAGTGATGTAAATTTTTAAAATAATTAATGAAAATTTTTTTGTTCGACTCTTAATGAATTCAATAATAGATTGTCTAGACCCTCCACTCTGTAATTTTTTTTAAGTTGCATAATTATTATAATTTTTCTATCTTCCTCCGGAAATGAGACAAGTATCAGTGTGTGAGATAATAGATTGTCTGCGTAATTTTTTTTAATTGCAATTTTGTAAAGAAATCTAAAGACTTTACTATTGATAAATAATAAATAATAAATTATATGCCCATTCACATTGCCAAATCGATGTGTGAATCTGTGATATCATATAATATGAACCAAAAAATGTAACAATGTTTAATGTATGTGTGTGATTTATTTAAGAGTAATAACTTAACTTTTCCATGTCAATGACAAATGTATTATCGTTATGTGTCATGTGAGCGACTACGAATGTGGAATTGTAAAAGTTTAAAGCATTTTATAAATTATGGGTAGTAATAAATTAATAAATAATTAGACAATTATCTGTGATTGTAATATTTTAATTAGTTGTTTTTATATTAGACAGTTTCAATATTTAATCTAATTTAAATTTAATAAATTTTTGGCGTATGGTGTTATGTGTAACTGTATTTCTGGTGATCGTTGGATGAGCAGAGATCAACGATGTGCGGTGTATTTTGGGCCGAAAGGGAAAATAAACCCCATTTTTGCAATCCTATTTCGAAATCACGACACGTCACCACTCACACAATTGGTGTCATCCAATAAATATAATTCAAAGTTTTTTCATTTATTTCTTTAATGAGACCCGCCACACATGATAGTGACTGCCAGCAACCATTGGATGAGCACAGATCAATGATGTGCGGTGTATTTTGAGCCAAAAGAAAAAGAAACCCCATTTTTCAAACCTATTCTGGAATCATGACATGTGTACACTCATTCAATCGGTGTCATTCGATGACAACCGAAAGACCGAAAGATAAAGGAAAATTAAAAGAAACTAGCGACCGTTGGATGAGTGCAGATCAACAACGTGCGGTGTATTTCAGGCCGAAAGGGAAAAGAAACCCCATTTTTGTAAACCTATTCCGGAATCATGACATGTGTACACTCAGCTAAGTTTAATTAAAATTATAATTGGAGTAAAATAGTAACTTAACATTTAATAAGTAATAAGCTCAATTTGACTGCTGACCAAACAATTAAGTGACACGTGTCCTAGTGACCTCAGATATCTGGAGAAGCAATAAAAGTTAACATGAGTAACGAGTCACGACTGACAATTCAGTACTACTCACGATTGTACAATTTTAACCTAAGTTTTTTATATTTTTAGTTCTTGCTAGTATATTGTATTAGAGATCTAGAAAGGGGTTACGACTTCTAGGTTGAGGATTGAGGAATGCAACAGAGTCTCTTAGCTCTCTGCCCACTCACAGTCTACACAAATTGAATTTTCAGGTAAAATCCTGAACACCTATGTCCCACCCTTTAAATTTTTCAATTCTAGTTGTTTACTATTTAGATTGTAGTCATAGAATTAGGGTTGAATTTTCAAACACGCCTGTAAATTGTAGTTGTCACCTGTGTAGAATTTTTTGAATTTTCATACAAGTAAATAGTAATAATACTAGTATACCACGGAGGCTGAAGGTAGTGCCTTGATAGAAGGGATATTAATGTGCAAAAAATTGAATTTAGATAAAATTGAGATTTAAGGGGATTCATCATTGATTATTAATCAATGATCACTTGGAGTTAAGTATAGTTTTGGAGATACAGTCTTGAAAATGACTAAGTATAGAAATATAAGTACAAAGTATAGCAGTATTGTTTTTGACAACAAAGATTGTATATGATAGTTGATTACTTGCGAGCTTAGAGGAAGACACTTTGGGATATGTATGACCTTCAGTTAATGTCTCTTGTGTTTTGGTGTTGATCACAGAGAGTTAGAGTGTTTTGAAGACATGTGAAGATAGTGGAACAGTGAAACAAAGTAGATGAACAGTCGTGATGATTGAGGGAGTATAAGATAGAATCCAAACATGCTATGTTGGATTGTTATTGTGAATTGCCTATACTTTGGTAGTACAAGGCAACCGACATTGTATTTACTTTTTGTATAAGTATTTATTCTATTTTGTATTGTATTTGAGAGCCGAGTAAATGATGTAACACACACACACACACACACACATATATGAAGAACATTTTGTAAAGCGAAGATGTGGAAAGAGATGTTATAGATTATTGGTTGTAGATGTGAGATCAAAGGTTGATAGATATGATTGAGAGCTACAATTGGAACTATCTAAGCATTCCAGATGCTTGTTTTTTTTATTACTAAGAAAAAATTTTAACAGAAGTATTGGTTGTAAGAGTTGTAAGCTCAGTACACCCCTAACAGGGTTTTGTATACCTTTAACAAGGTTGATATTCCTTTAACAAGGAAATGTAATATGTAATACTCAACTCCTAATAGGGATAGGTCTCCTAATAGGGACATTATACTTTAGTGCATGCTTGTGGGTACCATCCTCACCGGGGTTTTCCCTTGGCCAGGGTTTCCTTGACAACAAATAATGGTGTTATGGGTTGTGTGTATTTGTTTATGTTCTTTTCATTTCAGCAATCTTATGGTTTACTTGGAATTGGTTTAAGTTTAATTTAAAGTGTTGTAATACTGATTCACCCCCCTCTTAGTATTACTCAAACCTAACATATAGTATCTGACTCTTTCCATTCAGTTTCCACCTTCAAAAGATCTTTCCATTTTCTTCCCCTTTCTTGGACCTCAACCCTATCCATTCTATTTATTACAATGTTCTCATCATCCAAACTCTCATGATCCCTAACATTTTCCCAGGGAGTCATCTCTTTCAAATCTATATGGATGAACTTATCTAGATCACAAAACCTTGATATTGTATTTGACATTCTGTATTGTTTCAAAAAACCATTAACCTACTCAAAGGCTTTCTTGCCTATAGAAAAATCATATGCCACCCATAACCTAGGGATGAATTTACCCTTCTAATATCCCTCTAAAAACTCCTTATCTACCCAAGTAATCTGCCAAATGAATTCTATCAAAGCAATTATGAATGGGGCAAACTTAGGAAGTATATGTGGGGGCTAAGAGCATCCATAAAACCTAATCATAGTAAATTGATCAAAAAAGAAGAAATCACCCCAATTATGAATGATTGGCTAGTTTAGAATAAAATGTCAAAGTCTCAATAACCTCCTAACATTAATGGACAATCTTTCCCTAGCAACTCCTAGCATATCCATGTTAGTAATAATTGAGTGGGGGGGGTGGGTGAATCAGTGGCCTCAAAAATTTATCCTTCAAACTTAACCACCAATCAATATACCTCAAATTATTATGTCCCTACAAGATGCATGCCATGAAATACTAATAATGATTAACTGTCTGTCAGTTTTCTCTTTCAATCCTTATTCTTTCTTGATTACCGATAAGCAGTATAACTATTTACCAAAACTTAGTAAATAAGCAGAGTATACCGATCAATCCAGAGTTATCTATGTAAGATGCAAGACAGTAAATAAATGAATCATACACATAACACATGAATTTTTAACGTGGAAACCCTGTTAAGGGAAAAACCACTGGGACCGGTACCCCAAATTTTCACTCTTCTAAAGTGAGCCCTGTTAGGAGCCAACCCTGTTAAAGGTAACACACTGTTAAGTGCAACCTTGTTAGAGGATTTTATACATAGAGGTTGTCACTTAGTATCAGGCATCTATTGCTACAATCCTTGAATCAGCCTCCTTCTTAGACTGTCAATAGGTATCAAACAAGTCCAATGCTACTTTCATGAATCAACCTTTTTGGCACTCCTTGAGATGTACCTCAATATATAGAAGATTGTTAAGTCCTGCTCGGTTAAGAGACTTGATGCTTCAATGGTTAAACTAAAACACTATGACCTGTTCATATTGCAACTTTGAATTGCATATTTTTAGATCTATTTAAGTACATTACCTCTTTGACCAATGTATCAATTAATCCTTGTGCTCCATACTTTCTGCTCTGTGATGCTATGCTCACTGTTCGTCAGTGTCTGCGGAATTTCTTAGCTCTTCCTTCAACTTGTTTGATAAGGACTGCATGAAGTTTTTCTTCATCAGTTTCTCTTTAGCATCCTCTTTTTATTCACTCCTCTTAATCCTATTTGTAAATGAATTAAGCTTGTCTCTTATATAGACATGATATTCATTGTTTCTTGATTCTTGGCATGAAAAACAATCCAGCCAATTAGATTTAAAGCATAACTCCTACTTTGTCTCATAAATATCTTCTTGCCAATTGTACAAATCATCTTTAAATCAATCACTTATCTCTGGTCGAATAAAACAAAGTAGACAACCAGTTAAGTCTATTTTTAGCTCTGTCAGCTAGATATTTTGTCATTTTCTAAACTCTCTGTTCTGTCGGTCACCATTGCAGTTAGTTGTCGATGACAACTAACAATTTCATCGATGAGACTCCAGTTAGCTTCGTGATCTCCGTCCATCAGGCATCATTGGAATTTTACTCATCGGGCAACACTGTCTTTAGCTCGTCGAGCATCCTTCTGACTTTGCTCGTTGGGCATCCTATGGTTTTTCTTCGTCGGGCAACACTATACTTCTGATCATTGGGTATCACTGTGACTATTCTTCTTTGCTCTATCTATCAGTGTGCACTCTGTCTGTGTTGTTTGTCACTTAGTAAATACTTGACTTTTATGCATTATTGAAAGCATAACCTTTGTTCCTTTGGTTTTCTGAAGTCTTTGGCATTATGTACATGACCGTATAGATGATATCAAGTTGACATCAATGACAATACAATACATTAACTAATTTAATTCCTTGCATTATCTTCAACTTAACATTATCAAACATTCAATCAGTTACATGTCATCAATCTCTCCCTTTGGCATTGATGGCAACATACTATTGTAGACGTCTAAAATTATCCTTATATTAATTTAATTAATATTTCCATAACATTAAATATGATTCACCTTCCTTAGTATTTGAATTTAATTTAAATACTACCCCTTTTAATGTATTAAATCTTATTTTATACATTTCCCTCATTTATCTCTTTTAAATAAATTTATAATTTATTTATTCCTCCACATGACTTAATTCTACTAAACCATAATTAATCTAAATATAATTTGGATTAAACTAATTTGAACCTAGATCCTACCCTACCTCACATCACTCTCACCAAATAAACCTATTCACTAATTAACTAAGGTTAATTAGGCTAATTTCTTGATTCCTATAATAATTAGTCCTAATTATTTGCTCACAGATGTGTGAGAAAATTTTCAAAAATATACTTTTCAAAATAATCTTTATTTGGTGCCAACAAGGTTTCTTACACCCATGATGACACCTTTTTACACTTTCTAAAAGTGTTTCATTGGATTAAAACTCTTACACTCTCTTACACCCTCTTACAAGATCCTTCACATGTGTAATTTAAGTACACTTTGACCCATCACATCCAAAGTTGCTCACACATGTGTGAGAAAAGTGGGCATCTTGCATGGCTTATGTGTCCCTCATGTGGCACCTATATGGATGCCACATGAGCTCCACCTCATCCAAGCCCTCTCTCTCCTCCAAAAACTCTATAAATAAAGGCCTTTGTCACGAGCAAATCACCTCCCTTTTATGCATTGTTATCATGCTAGTATAGCTCTAGAATTTCTTAGTACATTTCATGTTTTATGCTCATTAGTTCATAGTTGAATTTAGAAATCACATGTTAGGATAATGGCAAATGAATCTAGTTCTATTATCTCATGTATATCATCTTAGTCTAGTTTTTGAATCTTCGTCATAGTGTAGTCTTGCATTTGCATTCATGGTGAAGGCTTGAAGCAAGTTTTCAATACTTGTTTCTGGAGTTCTTCACTCATTTCAATCACTTAGTTTGCATTCATAGAACAAAGTGGGATTTTGGTATTGTGTTGGGAGAGCACACCCACAAACCTTCTCTAAGAGCAAATCAACAAGGCATTAGATGCCCTTGTTTAGCTCATCGGAGGTCATGATAGAATCCTTGTTTTAGAGTATCTTTAGACATGATTAGTATGTTTATTTGATTTATATATCTAATGTTTGCATGTTTGAGCGTGCTCCCAACAGGTTAGATTCTAGCATGTACATTTTGGCACGTCCGGTGGGACCCACGTCCCTTCTTTTTAAATATTTTTTACAGATTTTCTGCGGTTCTGGAAATTCTTACGCAGACCCGTCTCCGCTCTGGAGTTGCCATCTCCACTGATCACCGTCTACGCTCCTTGTCTATCTACAAAACTCGGTCATCTGCGCCTATAACACACCGTCTCTGCCTGTGCAGAAATAGACTTATAACACTATGCTTTTAAACTATTTTTTTCTCAAGTTTTTAGCATTTTAACTCTCGGGTTTTTTATAGTAACACAGTTTTTAGGAGTTAAATGTTGTTTGATTTGATAAAAATATTATTTTTAAGTCTGGTTAAGTTTGCTTTTTAATAGAATCTGACTGTGTGTATTTAGCCGTCTGTGCAGGTATTTCACCGTTTTTGTAGATCGTCGTCTGCGCAGGTCACTGTTTACGCAAATTATCGTCTGCGATACTTCATCGTCTGCGCGTTTTCCTGAGTTTTGTGATTTTCTGCAACATTTAATATTTGAGATTTCAAACTACTAACAAATTTCATGCAGGTTCCTTGATGATTTTTTAACAGATTATTAAAATGAACTTGTATGATTAAACACTTGTCTTGGAATGCATGTTGTTTGAAATGAAAACTCACTCAATTTTGAATGTTAAGGGAATGAACTTCACCAATCTTGAATGACATAAGGTAAATAAACACACCTTTTACAAAGCTTTATTTTTTCTATGTGGGAAATAAATTAAACATGAATGATTAACCATACTATTGTGTCTTTTGCTTAGATAGAAAAACACATAGTTGCTTTTAATAAGTTCAATTTGGAATGAACATTTCTTGGTGTGTTTGAAGAAGTGTTTCTCAACACTTCTTTTGAGCTATATGTCATTAGATTAAAACCCCTTTAAATACGTGACGTTATGATTAAGTTATAGCCGTATCCTCTCCCCTCGCCTTCACAGGTCTTGGGTGAAGAGAAAGCTTAGCTTAATCAAGCTTCTAGAGAGGCATGTCTAGAGGGTGTGCTTCCCCTTTAGAGGACGACCTCAAACCAGTAATCCCTTTGGCCGGTATAGAAATAAAGTGCGACCCAAAGGTCCTCTTTATCCCTTCAAGCTCGGGCGGGTCGTGTTTAATGGTAGTCCATACTGATTGAATATCCTCAGCATATTGGCATGGTTGAACTGGAGACTTAAGTGTCTCACACCATACAAACTGATTGCAGGGACACCACGAAACCTTGCTAGCAACTATAAATTAGTAGCCTACCCAATTCACCTCTGAACGGTGACTTATTATAGTGCAAGGGGAGGGAAGATTCTCCCCCTAAGATTCCCATCATACGTGTCCCAGGGTATTGTGTTGCGAAAGAGATCTTCGTAGCACAACAACAATACCTGGAAAAAGGCAAAAACATGGGCACCCTTCCGGGGGTGACACTGTTGTGTGAGCTGAAGGACTACCAAGCAATGGGCCTATAATATTTCATGTGAAGCCAAATTCCTAGGGTAGCTACTGTTTGAACTGTCTTCGTTGTGCTAGACCTAGTAAAAACATAAGTGGCTTAAAAGAGTCACTTGAACATACACAAACGAGATCCTACAATTTGAAATCACGGTTTCCCAATGTCACATTTGCTGGTATCCCTCAAGGTTGCTTTGTCCCTTTTTGGACTATTTTGAGACGTGTGTTTGTTATTTTCTGGTTTGAATGTGCTAAAATCAGTTCTTATCATCTAATAAATTTGCCCAAAATCAGACTGAAGGTCAAAAATCTGCCCAGAATTTCAACACACTGCCTTAGCCATAGTTGGTTGTCTCCACTCTGGATCTGCCATTTGCGCAGATTACTGTCTGCACAAATCACTGTCTGCGAAGATCGTCAGCTACGTCTGAGACTGTCATCTCCGCTTTAAAATAGTGAGCTTCCAAATTTGTTGAGATATTCAAAATTTGACCTTTTGCAAGACCTTGAAATCATTTGTCCTAGATCATTCAGTCATTCAGCCCAAATCAGGTTCTTCATGACATGACCAATTTCATGAAACATAAGAAGGTTAAGCTTCCAACACCTCCAGTCTATAGAGAGCAGAAGGAAACCACCCGTAAATCCAAGGAATACCAACATATTACAACATCTATCAAACAAGAGATTGAGCATCATGAGAAAATTGACAAAATCCTCTACAATAACAAAGTTTGCAACTTCATGGCTAAATATTCTATCAACAGTGCTTTTGTTTCCATTGAACAATATGATTAGATAACATCTTGCTTTTGGATCATTCTTCTATTCTTCCATCATCATTCTTCCTTCTCTTGGAGCATTATATCAAATCATCAAATCAAATCAATCCTTTTAGGTTGAAAGACCTTAATCAAAGTGTTACAGACCTTCATCCTCAAACAAACACAACATTGCTTGTAGACCATCAGTCTGTCTCAAGTAATTTAAATCCCTTAGTGATATCCTATTTTGCTTGAGATCACAAGTCCATCTTCAAGTAGAACAGGTGTTGCTTTAAATCCTTTGGTTTTTGTATCATTGTAAGGTTTTTTCATACTTAGGTTTTGTTCAAAAAACCTTTAAATCAATCAATCAATCCAATCAATCCTTAATCAATCAATCAATCAAATATTTAATCAAACATCAAATCCAAGATCAGGATCTTTGCTCCATTTCATTTCTTACATCTCCTTGTCTTCCATTCTTCTAAATCCACCATTGTATGGTTGTTACTCAATCCCAAGCTAGAAACATGAGGCGTGGAACACTCAAAACTGTTACCTATGAAGTGAACCCTTTTGGCACTCAATACGTTCAAGGTCCTGAAGTACAAGCTGAGGAAATTCACAAAGAGAATAAGTTAGTAGAACAAGAGGAATGACCTACCCAAGTGAATGACTTCCTTAGCGATCCTTACAATGTGAAAATGGTTGAGAAAGCCATTATGAAAAACATCGGTGAAATATTCTTAAATATTATTTGAAATGGTGTCACAGTACCCGCTAATTTTGATGATACACTCCTTACCTAGAACATCACTAAAGTCGCCGTTGCTACTTCTACAGCCATGGCTTCTACGTCAAATGATACATCATCATGTGATACCAGTAAAGGAGTTGTTAGTGAACCTCCCACATCAATACCTATATCCGCACCTGTATTACGAACTGCATCAATACCTCAATTAACACTGGAACAAATTCAGCAAATCCTAAGCGCTTTGTCAAACAATACTGCTCACAATAGCACTCAAACAATGACAACTCAAGGAACACGCGCTAATGTCAACAACATAGGGCAGGTTTCTATGCCCTTATATACATCATCCTTGTTTCAAACAATAGGGATGAAGACATCTGCAATTGACACATCTCGAGCCTATCAATATATACCTCCTCCTACCATTGGTATGACCTCCACGGGTTTTTTAGCTGCACAATTTGGAGGAGGCAGAGGTTATATACCCCCGTTTCTCACACAGAATACTCCAGACTTCACCCAACAATTCAATGAGCTCAAAAGCATTGTACAAGGCTTATAGAATGGGGGCAAGAAGGAGTTTTCTTTTGAAGAGATTTGTCCCTATCCGTTTGACAAGTCTATCACAATGCAACCATTCCCACCAAAATTTGAGGTGCCCAAATTTGAGAAATATATAGGTGAAACATGTCCTCTACAACATCTCAAAGAGTTTTACATTGCATGCCAAGAGGTCGCCTATAATGAGAACTACTTAAAAAGACTCTTCACTAGGAGTCTTGGAGGTGCACCTTAGAATGGTTCATGGCCCTTCCTTATGGGTCAATCTCTACTTTCTTTGATCTTGCAGAGAATTTTGTTGGACAATATTCATATAACATTGAGCATCAAGCAACACTCAGCGATTTGTGCAATACTAAACAAAAGAATGGAGAATCCTTTGCTAGTTTCTTACAACGATGGAGACATATTGCAAATCGCATGCCATGGAAAATACCTGATAGTCACTTAATTGACATCTTCACAAAGAATTTAATCTCTGAGATGTCTTTCCAAATGAAAATGGCTTCACCTGACACCTTTGAATCCCTTGTCAAGAAGGGAAAAGACATTGAAGATGGCCTTTTGCAAAGAGGTAGCATCAAACATTATACTCCCTCCAACAATGATAAACGAAATTTTTGGAGTAAAAACAAAGGAGTTTTCAATGATGGAGTGACTGATGCCAAGAATGTTCAAAATGTTCAAGCATCCAACAATACCAATCAAAACAATCACAATAACAATTAGAATCAAAATCAAAATCGTAACAACAATCAAAATCAGAATCAGAACAATCAACATCCACGCAATCAATCATTCTTATTTCCTCACAACAACTACAACAATAACAACAACAATAATAATAACGACAATTGAAAACGGCGACAACTCACAGCTTTGGCAGAACCTCTAGATGTCATCTTCAAACAATTGGCAGATCAAGGAATGATAGTCTACCCAAATACTCGACCTTTTGATGAGAATCAACCTAAACCTGTTTGGTATAGAGATAATTAGTACTGTGATTATCATCGCATCAAGGGGCATGATACCAAGAAATGCATGAAGCTTAGGCATTTTGTGCAAGATCTCATTGAGGATGGGAAAATTGAAGTTGAAGGTCAGAATGCATCCTCATCTAATGTGAAACTCAAAGTCTACAATCGGCCCTTCCCACCTCACAATCAAAACAAAGCATCAAACGCGATCCCATATGACTATTCTACCAATACTATTAGAGGCCATGATCGAATGTGTGGGAGTTTAACTGAAAATGATACCTTTGGGTTTGACTCTCTTTGTGGCCGCATTGAAGAATCTGACATGAATGTTAATACCATAATCCTCAAAGTTTCTAACTGTAATACCACTACACGTAGACCCAGAGTCACTGTCCAAGTTGTTGATAAACCTTCTACATCTGCAAATCCACCAGCTGCACCATCTACTACTGCTCGGCCTACTTCACACTTTGACTTATTGGCCCAATTACATAAGACACCTGCATAGATATCCATCCTAGAGCTCTTTACAACTTCGCCAATTCACAGAGAAATCTTTGATAAAGCTCTAAATGAATCCCGTGTCCCTGAGAACATCAACACTGCACAATTCAAAGCTATGATAGGGAACCTAGCCGCACAAGAACATCTCATTTTCACTGATAAGGACTTTAGTGGTCCTGATCCTCATCATAATAAGTCCCTCTATATAGAAGGAAAAATCCAATCCACAAGAATAAAATGAATCTTTATAGATGGTGGATCTGGCTTGAATTTGTGCACATTGAAAATGATTCATAATATTGGTCTTTCTGAGGACCTCATTGATGCAGACAAGCAAATCACAATAAAGGCCTATGATGATCAAGAATGAGAAAGCAAGGTTTTGATCACACTACCCTAACAAGTTGGCCCAGCCCTGATTGAAACTATTTTCCATGTACTGGATCTAGATCTACCTTATAATATCTTGCTGGGACATCCATGGATACATGCTATCAAAGGTGTACCCTCTACTTATCATCAATGTCTAAAATTCCCACATCACGGTAGAGAAATCACAATTCCTGGAGATCCTGAACCCTTTCAATACTACAAGAGACTGGAAGGAAAACAAGCTAACTATTGTCTGTTGAATGAGTTTGGCTGACACTTCAATCAGGAAACCCCTATTTCAAACACTCCATTAGTTCCAGAAAAGACATCAGACACACCAGCTGAGCAATCCAAAGGAAAGGAAAAAGTTACTGAAGATAAGGCTATTGAAGACAAACCCTCCTCATCTGAAGCAAAGGCCACATTTACAGATCAAGGCATGGGAGAGTATAACTTTGAAAGTGTTTTATGTATTGGGCATTTCCCTTTGTCTCCAAAGTCTTATAGAAGACCATCACCAATACCCCTCTCCAAAGATAAATTTCTTATGTGCTGTAAATCAATTATTTTTGAACATTGGGGGTCCCTATCAGATGAACACATGGAATACAGTGTCCTTGATTGGCTCTATAGTGATGAAGAAGAATGACCTGTAATTTTCCCCAAAGGAAAGTATCCTAAGGTTACTCCCATTGTTGAAAGCATGGGATATCATGGTACTGGCCTTGGAGCTAATGAAATAGGTAAGAAGAAGATCATAACAGCCAATGGCTATCCTAAAGGACATGGATTGGGTTACATAGAAACCAAGAATAACTTCGCTAAGGATTATTGTCTAGCTGCCTCAGATTCAGACACTGAGGAAGAGTTCTTCAAAATTTCTTTCTACTATATTGAAGATGACCTAAACAAAAATCACCATGTCTTCACTATCACCCAAGATGACCTTTCATCCCCTCATCTACCCCTCACAAACCCTAAATTAATTGATTGGGATCAACAAGACTCACCACCATCTTTGGACATGTGTGATTTGGATGAGGCAGTTTTAGCCCTCTTTGGACTTAAGAATCTCTGAGAATATGAACATCAGATCCACTACGGTGAACAAGCCTACTTCGGTATCCAAGTCAACTCTCTTAGTCACAAAAATGAAAAAGAAAATAAAAATCAAAAAAATAAAAATACATCCTCTGGTGAAAACCTCTCGCAGGCACCTTTGGGTGAAGAAAAAGATAAAATAAAGGACGCTTCCTCTAGTGAAAAGGTGCTAGAGGAGGGAGAGGTTGAATTTCCGTTTATATCTTCAGAACTAGAGGTGTCCTCTATGATCATTTAAGATACTAGTCCAATCAACCTAGGCACAGAAGAAGATCCACACATCACCTACATTGCAGTTTCTCTCAGTGATCAAGAAAAGAAAGACATGACAACATTCTTGCATAAGCACAAAATCAACTTCTCCTGGACTTACAAAGACATGCCTGGGCTAGATACAGATCTTGTCATGCATCATCTTGTCATAGATCCAAGTGTAAAACCTATTAAGCAGAAAATTTGCAAGATGCATCCGCAAGTCGCATTGGTAGTCAAAGTAGAACTTCAGAAGATGTTGGACGCTGAAGTAATCAGACCAATTGATTTTCTTGAATGGCTTTCTAATATTGTACCAATTGGTAAGCCTGTTGGGGGCATTCACATCTACACTAATTTCAGAGACTTAAACCTTGCATGTCCCAAGGATGATTTTTCACTCCCAAATATTGACATTATAGTGGATTTGACGGCAGGACATGAAATATTGTCACTTATGGATGGCTTCTCAGGTTACAATCAGATTAGGATAGCACTAGAAGACCAGCACAAAACTACATTCACAATGCCTTGGGGCACCTTTTGTTATCAGGTGATGCCTTTTGGCCTTAAAAATGTTGGAGCTACTTATCAACGAGCAATGACTACCATCTTTCATGACCTTTTGCATGTCATTATGGAAGATTATGTGGATGATCTTTTAGGCAAATCCAAAACAAGGGAATCACATATTCCTATTCTCACTGTCATCTTTGAGTGATTAGAGAAATATAAGCTTAGGCTGAATCCTACGAAGTGTGTCTTTGGAATACAATCTGGTAAGCTGCTAGGATACATTGTGTCACGGCGTGGGATAGAAGTTGATCCAAAGAAGGTAAAATAAATCCTAGAGATGCCACCACCCAAAACATTGAAGCAATTACATAGTTTACGAGGCAAACTACAATTAATCAAAAGATTCATGTGTCACAACTAGCAGATAAGGTGCATCCGTTCTCTCATCTCCTGCGCAAGAATATCAAGTTTCAATGGGATTGTTTATGTCAAAATGCATTCAAGAAACTAAAAGGCTATCTAGCTAATCCACCTGTATTGGTACCACTTGTTGTTGGTCGTCCTCTGATTTTGTACATATCTGCTACAAAGGTCGCGTTGGGAGCCCTCCTGGCACAATTAGATGATACCGGCAAAGAGCGAGCAATTTACTATCTCAGCAGGACTCTTATTGGCTATGAGTTGAATTATTCCCTAATTGAGAAGGCATGTTTGCCATTGTTTTCTGTACATAGAAACTACGACATTATATGCTTAATCATAAGATTCATCTTGTTACCAACATTGATCCACTCAAGTATCTCCTGGAACGTGTTTCTCTTACTGGCCATATAGAAAAATGGGTCATGATTCTTAGTGAGTTCGACATTATTAATGTGGATCGAAAAGCTATCAAAGGACAAGTAATTGTAGATTAGTTAGCTGAAGCACCTGTTGATGGTAAACATCCTTTGATCATGGATTTTCTAGATGAATCAGTCCTTAATCTTGCCCCAAGTCCACCATGGAAGCTTTATTTTGATGGATCCTTCACTCAGGAAAGATTGGGGGCAGGAATCTTGTTTGTTACACCAAAAGGGGATCTCATCCCTAAATCTTACAAATTACAGTTTCCTTTTACCAACAACATTGTATAATATGAATCCCTTGTACTTGGACTTTGACAGGGCATACAATGGAAGATTCTCACTTTATTGGTTCTCGGTGATTCACAGTTGGTTATCAAACAAGTTATGGATGAATATCAAATGAAGGATGACAAGTTGATTCCCTATCGTCGTACAGTTGAAGATCTCAAGATGCATTTCACTAAGCTGATCTTCCAACAAATCCCTTGCACAAAAAACAAAGCAGCAGATGCCATGGCAACAATTGGGTCCTTGATCACTATGCCAGAACACAGCGCACGGTGTGAGTTTCTTGTTGAGAATCTTACGGTCCCTGCCTATGACAAACTGAGTTCTGAAATGGTGTGTGAAATTTTTGATCCCAATTCCCCATGGTACCAAGAAGTCTATTCCTACCTACATGATGGACATACCCCACTTACTTTAACCCCCAATCAATGTAAAACCTTCATTCGCCACACTTCCCGATACACAATCCTTGCTGATACCCTTTTCCGAAAGCATTTCGATGGAACTCTTTTAAGGTGTCTGAATTATAATGAAGCACAAACGTCCTTAAAGGAGGTACATCAAGGAATTTACGGGGCTCACTCTAGTGGACTTACTTTGGCCAAGAATTTTTTATGCACTGGATATTACTGGCCTACTATGGAGCAGGATACCTACAACTATGTGAAGAAATGTGTGCCTTGTCAACAACACGGCGATTTGATACACGCTCCCTCCCAATCCCTCCAACCCACCATCACCCCTTGGCCTTTTTCACGTTGGGGTCTCGACCTCGTTGGCCAAATTTTCCCTAATTCTTCCAATGGCCATAAATACATCCTGGCTGCTACAGAGTACTTTACCAAGTGGGTCGAAGCTGTTCCTCTCACACTACTGGAAAACATATTTCAATATTTATTTTGAACCATCTTATCTATCGCTATGGCATTCCTCAGGACATTATTACTGATAATGGAGGACCTTTCAAGAACAAGGATGTCACAGAGCTATGTAGTAAATTAAGCATCACCCACCATACCTCTTTCAAGTACTCTCCGCAAAGCAATGGTCAAGCTGAGGCTACAAATAAAACCATCCTTAGAATCCTCAAGAAAACGGTCGATGAAGCTAGCTGTGATTGGCACCTTCACCTAAACCCTGCCCTTTGGGCTTACCACACCTCCATTTGAACCCCCATGGGAGCCACTCCTTTTTCCCTTGTTTACGATACTGAGGCTATTCCACCCATTGAAATTGAGCTCCCTTCCCTCAGAATTTCTCTCAAGAATCTGTTGTCTGAAGAAGAATATAAAGTTACCCACTTGCAAGAGCTAGAACTCCTCGATGAGAGATGCCTCAATGCCCTAGACCACCTCCGCGTGTATCAAAATTGCCTTCGCCTTCAGTTCAACAAAAGGATCAAGCCTCGTTAGTTTGAGGTTGGTGATCTTGTCCTGCAATGCAATATGAAGAAACTCTAGAACTATGAAAAGAAAGGAAATTTTGAACCTAATTGGTTAGGGCCCTTCATCGTCACAACAAAGTATGGTTTTGGCACTTATCAGATTGCGTCACCAAAAGGAGATCCACTCCCTGATCCTATAAATATTGTACATCTCAAGTGCTTCTATGCTTGATCCATCAGTAGTCCATTGTACAATAGAAATTTTCAAAAATCCAAAAAAATTAGAAAAGCGGAAAATCCAAAAACATTCAAAAAGCAAGCAAAAAACCAAAAAAACCAAAAAATCAAAAAAACATAAAAAACTACAAAAAGCTTGAAAATAATTTCAAAAAAGTAAAAGAGAAAGAGAAATAAATCCGTCCATCTGTGAAAACCACTTCGGTGGCGCAATGGATAAGTACCATGGTGAAAACCTATTTCAGGCACCATGTGTAGTCAGATCCACCATCAGTTTCCACCATTTGTCTATACAACTTGCATCGCCTTTCATAATAAGCATCACTACCCATATCTGTGCAGGTAGTTCCTTGACCATCTTTCCACTTTCGCAATAAAAATTCTCGCACGACTGAGCTTACCATATCAATACTGAGCTTCATTCTAGATACAGTGATCACAAACATTTTACATCAAATTAGTAGACAGATTGACTTTCCTGTGATCATTCTATTCACAAGCAATTGCCAGCGAATTCCCATTTTTTATCAATTAATCTTTGGCCCATCAGGATGCATCCTTCCGATGTCGGCTATTCTATCAATCCTCACATAAAAATTGTTCATGGCAAGAAATTTTGGACTGAATGACCACTTGGTCAGGATGCCTTTTTGTCAATTTTATCTTTTATTTTACTATGTCCTTATCGTGACAGCCTCGATCTTCTATATCTTGGTTCGTTATGGTGAGTATCTAGTGAAATACGTGTCATATGTGGTATGAACTTCTTGTCATAGTTTGTTAGTGCATTTGTGTTTTGATATGTGGTTATGACTATGTATGCCTCACTGGGGGCAGGATTCATGCATCTCAAATCCCTCCAAAGATCTGGATGTATTGCGTCTCCTCATGAGTAACATTTCATAGATCTCATCATATCTGATATCTTGCATTACTGTTCCTAACAACCTATTTATCTGAGAGTCTAGTCCATGCAAAGGAACCATGTCACTTGTGTTTTCTAGCACATGGTGCATAACTCCTTTTGCAATATCAAACTAGGGTGTGCTTTCCAACATTAACACGGTATCAATCCCACTATCATCATGTTGTTAGTCTTTGCATTGTAGTTAGGTCATATTGCATTTTGATTTTGCTCTTGGCAAAGGTTTCTATTTATTCGCCCTATCCGGTCACCTAAGTGATTTTATCAAACCTATTTGATACACACAAAAACAACGTCCTCATATGTCTCATATTGCAATCATTCATTACAGTTGCATTGTTCATTTATTTCATTAATCATTATTCATTACAGTTGCATTGTTCATTTAGTTCATTAATCATTATTCATTATAGTTGCATTGTTACTCCATTCATTAATCATTATTCATTAGCAGTTGTATTGTTACGTCATTCATTCCCTAAGGTTGCATTTAGTTTCATTACATATTTCATTCATCATTCATTCATTTAGTTGCATTGTTAATTCATTTATTAAATCATTATTCATTACCGTTGCATATAGTTACATCTCATTCATTTAGTTACATTGTTAAGTCCTTAACATTTTTTAGGATCCATTCCTTTTAGATTCATTTAATAAATCATATATGCATTTACATTTATTCATCATCATATTACATCAATACATGATAAAATATATCCATCTATAAGCATTAACACATCATATCTAACATTCATATATATCTGCATCTCATCCCTGCATCACAAATACGTCAACATATTCATATACATTCATCTCATCCTGCATATTAGTCATCAATATGTAATCATAATGCATCCATACATCACATCATATAGCAGCATAAAAATCCATAAATCAAAGTCCAATTGTCCCAAAGTCTATGTATATATCTCAAAAATGTCAATATCATACATCATGTGTCCCATAAATCATACATAATGTGTCAAAAATGTATATCCAAAATGGTCTAAGAAGACTCATGGTGGTGGCCGTGATTGTCCTGCACCACTGCTGGGACGTGGTGGTAACCCCACTGATCTCTATGACCCTCGTCATGTGCTCTTTGTCTGAGCTCTCTCAGAGTAGGTAGGCTGTCGTGCCTCCTCTGGCACTGCACCATAGTAGATCCCCTTGTCTTCCCTCTTCTTCCTCTCTTTTATTCCATTTTTGGGTCCATTCATGTAGACGGCGGTTAACCCTCATAGACGGCAGACTTTCACAGTCGCCAGTCTGTGGAGTCGCCAGATCTTCGCAGATGGTGGTTTCCGCTGCCATGTTCTTGCCTCGCAGATGGCAGTCTTAACTTTGTCATCTTAGCTACGCATTTTCCCTCTTCCCCTGCACTCGCAGACGAAGATCGGTCAATCTTCGTCTGCGTAGACGCCGATCGCAGATCGCTCATCTGTGAGGATGGCGGTCTGTCAATCACAGTCTGCGCAGACGATGGTCAGAAGACTGCCATGTATGCTATGCATCGACTTTTAGACGCATTAATGACACCCTACCAACCTATGAAAGCATTAAATGCATAATTGACAGAGTGGTAGTCGACTACTCACCGGTGGTCCCGCATCTACTAGTTGCTGATGCACCTGGATGTGCTCTTCAAGCTGTGCTCGCTCTCACTGTGCTACCATTGCTCTCTTCTTCTACTCTTTTTTTGCTGTTTGTGGGTGAAAGTGACTTGTCCATGGGCCCCGAGAGACTATTTATAGCCCCTTGAGCCCTGTTTCTTCCGTCTGTCTCCCTAGTCCCCATTTTGGTCCCCGTTTTTCCTCCATTTTCCTTGGACATGCCATGCAGTTGGTCCGCTTTTCCTATTTTCCTGCCTTTTTCGAGAAAATTTTATTAAAAAATTATATTTTTTCCTATTATTTTCTCGAGGGGGCAGACTCCTCTGCTCTCGCTGCCGTAGGTTTTTCTGACCTCTCTGGGGCATAAAAAACTTTCGACACCGCATCAAAGAGGGGCAAAATGTAGATGTCTAAAATCATCCTTGTATTAACTTAATTAATATTCCCATAACATTATAGTTAATTTTAATTAATTATATTTGTTATATTCTTCTATCTATTTAATTAAATTTATTTAATTAAATATGATTCACCTTCCTTAGTATTTGAATTTAATTTAAATACTACCCCTTTTAATGTATTAAATCTTATTTTATACATTTCCCTCATTTATCCCTTTTAAATAAATTTATAATTTATTTATTCCTCCACATGACTTAATTCTGTGTATGTATATTGGTGCACCTGTTATCTGTAACACAACACTTCAATAAGTCATTATGTTAGTGAAAAACAAGGGTTAATGAGCATATAAACCATAACTTTGACTTATTGCTTTCTAACTAGGATGAGTGTAGCAAATAACATAAAAGCCCTCATATTTATGCTAGATACCAATGACATAAACAACCTAACATGAAATATTTGATTTAAAACAAGCTATTATTCAATGAGCAATGCATATTAATCTAAAAATGGACATTATAACAATGCATAAGCATAAACTATGAAATGAAATATGAGTTTAAGTCTATTCCAACAGCATAACAATGCATTTACAATATGAGATGAAGGCTCTTTTGTGCTCCAAAACACATACTATTTATAGAAGAATGAGAGAGAGAGAGAGAGAGAGAGAGAGAGGGGGGGGAGACAAGATTTATTAATGAATTGAGAGACTCATTAATGGTGGTGTAAGAGTCATTAATGCCTTGGGCATTAATGAGGCATGGAGGAGACATGGGCTTAAGGCATCTTCATTAATGAGGCATTAATAAAAGCCTTAAATAAGCATGGGAAGGGTGTAAGAGGGTGGCTTGAGAAGGTGTACTTGAGGAAGGAATCTTGAGATTGCTTGACTTTCTCAAGTGGGTGGAGTTGTTAATCATTCCTTAATGGAATGTGACAACATTAGTAGGTGGGTTAGGGTTAGAATTAGAATTAAGATTAGATTAGAAAGGGTGGAATGGGTTGAGATGAGTTAGAACCCAGGGTAGAAGTGGTTGAGATAGGTTAGGTTGGGGTTTAAGGGAATATAAATGAAATAAATTAAACTCATTTAATTCATTTAAAATATAGGAATTAATTATTTAAGCATTTTATTGCTTTTTAATAATTAAGGGACTATAGCCATTTTAATTAAATTAAATAGGCTAGGGGAATAGGTTAATTACAAGTGGGTAATTGATTTAGGGGTTTATTTAATTCCTTAATAATTAAATACTATAGCCATATTTGATTTTGATTTGATTTAAATGGTTTAAATTGATTTGAATTGTATGACTATAATAGTTAATATAATTCAATGATAAAAAACACCTAGGACATTAAATTTGATTTAAAAATGAATTATGCCAAAGTAACATTGTCATGACATAACTGGGGGTATGATCACACTTAGGGAAAATAGGGTCTATAGTCAGAACAGACCAAATTCAGGTGGTTAAATTTGCCCCTCTTTGAATTGATGTGCAAGCAGTGCATTGATTCAAAAAAAGTTTTTGATTTTGACATCGAAAAGATTGAGAATTTTGTTCTTGGTTGTCGAACGAAATATTGATGAGATCAGTCTTGCACTTGATCGAACAAAACTGATAGAATTGATTTTGAACTTGGTTGTCGTCTGAAGATCAATAAAAGATTTTAAAGATACCAATTCTAAACTTGGTTGTCATCCAAAGAATTGTAATACTGATTCTGAATTTGGTTGTCGTCCAAAAGCTAGTAAGAAGTTATAGGAGCTTTAATAAGAATTTTTTAAAATGAGGAAACACAAGATATCCAGCTTATGAAAACCAAAGCTTTATATCCAACAGTTTCAACTTAGTCAAGGAAACTGTTATGCCCCTAGTTTGTTTGATAACAAAGTCATTTTAATATTATTTTGAGAAAAAATTAATTGATGATAGTGTGATCATGCCCCCTCGGGAATGAAATCGAAGGAAAAGAATAAAATCCCTCAATTTGAAAGAATGTATCACTTGCAGGAAGCGATTAGGACAAGAAAGGATGGAGTAGAAGAAGTTGAAAAAGAAGGTGTGTTTAAAAATAAACACACAATGATCAAGTTAGTTATGTGAAAATATGAGTGGTGAGACGGATAAAAATGATGTCAGACCAAGATTTATGATAAAATGTACATGCGGAGAGATTTTTGGAACAAATGAAGCAAATCTACAGTTTTGAAAATTGTCGTAAGAATGGTACGGTACTGCGGAAAACATTGTAGGCACCTTCAATTTTGTTCCCGATTGATCAAAAAAAGAACAGAAATATAATTGTAAATGTCTAGGAGGAGTTTTGGAACTCCTAAATGGCTCAAAAAACCAATATAAGCCTCAAAAATTACCATTTCACCATTCATTTTCACTTTCCTCCATAGTAAGTCAGAGAGCTCTACAGAGAAGATGGTAGTCCCCATGAGGAAGCATCATTTTGAGATGAGCCACCAACATCAACGCCCGGTCGACTACCCACTACCGATAAGTGCTCAAAAAACTACCTTGTGAATTGTGCAAATTTCAAATTTATGCATTTTTGTAGCTTTTACAGCCCCTTCCGTTTTGAATCGCATCCGAGATTCCAGATCGCAACCTGCAAATCCTATGTCGCATCCGGTATTTCTCAGATCGCATCCAAGTTTTTCGGATTCCTGTATCACATCCAGGATACCCTGGATCACATCTGGTTTTGCTTGTTTTTGCCTTTAATTGAGTTGAAATTCATCAGTGTGTCGTACCTGATATTTAGGGTCGCATCCCATATTTCAGGGATCGCACCAGGAAAACTCAATCGCATCCTGTATTTCCAGGATCGTATCTAGTAAAATGGATTGCACCCTTCTGTTTCAAAATTGCATCTGGTTAGAAGACTTAGAAATTTGTTCTATTTGACCCGTTTGCGTGCTGCGAACTTTGAATCACTTAGTTGATCCGAATATTGCATCTCTTTGGTAGATAGAAAACTGATTTCACCTTTGTATGTGTTAAAAATAGGTAGATTTTGAGGTAGTCACCTTTAGAGGCACATATCCAGGTCATGTACTTGCGTTGTCTGGAATGTTTTCTAATGATGAGCAGACTACTGTGATCTGATGCAGATTGAGCTCTTTGATGGGTTTACCCGAGATTGGGGTAAACCGTGGGTTGTTGACTGCTCTTGCCGAGAGATGGCACTCAGAGCACAACACCTTTCATTTGTCGACTGGTGAGATCATAGTGACTCCCAAGGACGTCTGGCAGATATTGCACGTGCCAATGATCGAGCATGAGGTATTCTTTGAGTCAAGAGCTGGCGTGGCCATTGGTGCTACACGTAGATATTTCCAAGATGACACCATTGACCGGAGATATCTGTCTTGGGATTATATGGTCGATCATTACGATTGATTATCAGTGTATTTAGTAGGTCTGATAGGTGGCATCCTGATGCCAGATAGGGGTCAGCATGGATTTTTGGTTGGTTGGGTAGGCATGGTAGAGTAGATGGTTACCCACAAATGATGATTTGCCTGGGGTAGCTGTATTTTATCCCACATGTACCGAGAGCTTCATGAGATAGTTTATCATTATATGCGGGGCATGACCATGGGCATTCTTATTCTTCAGATCTGACCTGGGAGCACATCCCTATAACACGGTCGATTGTAGACAGACAGAGGGCACCAGAGCAGTTGTATGTTTATATGTATGTAGGCCTGATTTAGCAGCCCCATCTGGGCAAGGTTGAGTATTGGCGCCGTCTTTTCGATGATATGACAGAGGTTGTTTGGTGACCATATTTAGATTGCAAGGAGTGGACCTCGAATGCACGGTAGGTACCCTATCTTTTTTAGAGCCGATATCTTATAGGTAGGACCAGATATGTTGTAGAGCGGTTTGTGATTGCCAGAGTGCTGAGACAGTACGGTCACCGGTAGGGTAGGACAAAGGAGATCATTGTATATGCCCGGACTAGAGATTAGACACCATTATGGGGTGCGCAGTTGATGTATGAGATGGTGCATCAGGAGATCCATGATATGGTGGGAGTAGACTAGGATCTTCATCCTGATGTTGTTGATGTAGGTGTGTCTGACAGATATGCTACTGAGATGCTTCAGTACCCCTTTCCACATTTCATTGTGCCTGAGGAGATCATTCCTCGTATAGAGGAGCCATTAGATTATGATCCTAATGATTGACCTGTCAGAGCTAGGGGAGGAGCGCAAAGAGACAGGGCTCCTAGCAGACATGGAGGTCATGATGGTGGCAGGGATGGTAGAGATGGCAGGCGTCCTCCACCCGATGATGGTCCTGATGGAGATGATATGGGTGGTGGTGGTGGTGAGGTCGTGGATACAAGTGGAGCTAGTGGCAGTGGGCAGGGGAGGTGCCAGAGGTTTAGATTTGTAGCTCCGCAGAGAGATCCTAGTTCACTCCTTACTAGGGATTAGTAGAGACAAAGACAACAGAGGTCATAGGATAGACCTCAGGACAGGGGACAAGATAGGTCTCAGGATCAGGACACAGACAAAGATAGAGATCCCCTTTCTAGATGTGAGCGGGAGCGAGAGAAGCTCTGAGCCAGGATTACTGCATTAGAGGCCTGAGTCACCACTGTTGATGCCTTATTAGCAGACAAGGATACACAGCTTGAGCGGATGAGAGTAGAGAGAGATAGATAGGGTGAGATTCTTAGAGTAGAGAGGGATGCACATGCCCAGATGACAGTTCACCAGGGGCAGAGGGCCACATATTACTATGCCCTATATCATGCAGCAGTGCCGAAGGGCTAGAGAGAACCTTCCTTTTCACGAGTGACTCAACAGTCAGAGGGGGCCATGCCACCTCCAACAGCTCCTTTTGTACCACCTCCTCCTCCTCTTGATCAGGGAGGGGGTGGGGTAGAGTCGATATTTTGTATCATCTATATGACATGTGTATTTTGAGATTACGTTTGTATATCTGGATCCTGCTGAGATCCCCTTCTGTATATGACATGCATACATGTATATCTAATTTATCTAGCCTCACTGATACTCTGATACTCTTTATGCATACTGTTCCATATTTTGATCTGTACCATTTTTTGATATATATATCTGACATAGCTTACTGATTCTGACATGTTTCATGAGTTCCCTTTGCTTTGATAGATGTGGTAGATGTATTTTGCACATGTGATGATATCTTGGTCTCTTGATGAGTTAGATTTAGATGATGACATCATTTTGATTTGATGTGATTACTGATATAAATATGTTTTAAATGATACTCATGTGAAAATGCAATTGTATGTGTCTTTTTATTTTCCCTTTCATGCAATATAGATGTATGGATGCACTTAGGATGAAAAAGTAAAAATACAATACATGGATCCTTTATTTTTGTATTTTCCTATTGCTTCTTTTCATGAATGCAAAATGTATGCTATGGATGTGCAATGATAGATATATCAGTAATATGGATGATGTAATTAACTTGGTTTAGAAGAATATAGAAATCATTTTTAGCACAAAAAGTCTTTATGTGTTTACTATTTTTATAAATGTATCATGCAATCTCTAAATGCAACTATATGCAGACTCTTAGGACTTTGTCATTGGTATGAAAATGTATAGCTCTTTATCATCATTGGGCACTTTTTGGAATGGATACCACCTGATAGTACAACAATCACAAATACCCACTGATATTATGAAAGTATGAATACTATATTTTATTGAAATGTTGAAAATAGACTTAGGCATCAAGGCATAGAAGCCAAGATAACAAAATAGTCACCTTCCTTTTAATATACCAGATTCTGATTAAGGCAAGATATTGGACTCGTAATGACCTTGAAAATTCATTTCCTTGGGTACATTATGATTTGTATACCTTAGTAAGCATCTGGACCAGAAAATAGACAAGGAAACCATTTCAACCTCACCGCAGTTTACACATAACAAAGATCAAGATATATGCGGCTATCCACCCATAGTGGCAGCTCTTACCATAAACATCCAAGTTAGATGAAATTTATAGGATCATTTGGAACAATCACCATATGCAGAAAATTAAGAAAACATTATGCCCCCTATCCTTGCGACTCTTTGTCTTTGCGTAGACATCATTGAGTAACTAAAAATACATAACAAATCATCAATGGTGAATCAATCAAATAAAATTTATAATTACTTAGATGCCCCTAGTTGAAAACATCATCAGGGCATGAAAGAATCATAATCAAACCAATACCAAACTGTGTGTTTAAGTAGTACTTGTTCATTCATATGTCAAACACAATAAAGATTCATCATTCAGAAAATTGTAATACAAGCCATATGGTGTTCCATGTCTATTCATTGAGAGGATAATCCATTCATGTTTGCGATCCAATATAGCCTCGTAGGAACACTGTCACTATAAATGTCATGTTTTGATATGGGGTGTTTGAAAAGACACCCTTGTTTTGGAAAGTGACATTTGTTTTGTATTTATCAAGAAACATTGTGTTTGTGAGGCAAACCATCCTAGAGAAACCTAGCAACCGCAACATACCATGCCAGCAAATATGCCCCCAGTAAAGAATGACGTATTCCTAAGATGTAAATGTAGACAAATCCCAAGCGAGGATAAGATAGTCATGTAGGAAAATGAAGTCAGTGTTTGAGCACAGGCAAAATTATGAAGGCCTAGTATCAATAATGCTTTGATTGCCAGGTTTTCACTACTTGGCAAGATCTTTTCTTTCTTTTTGCTACCAAGATGCCTATTTTACCAGGTGCTCATCAAGGCACTTTTCTCCTTTTCAATTTTTTTGCTATTTTTGCTTTTTTGAATGTTTGTGTAGTATCAAGGCGCCTGTTTACCAGGTTTTCACCAAAGATACCCTTTTTGTAGGATTTTTTCCACTATTTTTGGATTTCTTCAGGATCAATTTTATGAATGTTTTTGGTATTTTGCAAGAAATTTTTGTTGTACAGGCTCTGCTAGTGAAACATCAAGCGTAAAACAGCTTCAAATGTAGAGTATTAATAGGATATGGAAGAACATCTCCCTCAGGTGTAGCCAGATGATAAGCTTCGGTCCCAAAAGTGGTAGTGATAACATATGGTCCCAACCAGTTAGGCTCAAACTTTCCTTTATGCTCTCTGTTAGGCCGATTCTTAGGATTCTCTTTTAGGACAAGATCTCCCACTTCAAATTTGTGTGGTTTGACCTTCTTATTGTAACCTTTGGACATACGTGATTGATATACTTTGAGGTGGTCGAACGCTTGTTGTCTGCGCTCATCTAGTAGGTCTAGATAATTCACCCTATCTATGTGGTACTACTCATTAGTAACAAGACCTTGTAAAGATATCCGTAGAGATGAGATTTCAACCTCAATGGGTAGTACTGCTTCAGTGCCATAGACTAGAGCAAATGACGTGGCTCCAATTTGTATTTGGATGCTTGTTCTGTAGGCCCATAGTGCTGGATTTAGTTGTAGATGCCAGTCTCTGCCAGACTTGCTTATAGTTCGGTGTAGGATCTTGAGAATATTTTTGTTTGATGCCTCAGCCTATCCATTACCTTGAGGATAATAGATTGAGGAGCAATGTTGAGTGATATGGAACTGTTCACAAAGATTGTCAATGTCTTGACTTTTAAATTGGCCCCCATTATCTGTTACAATTGAAGAGGGTATCCCATATCTACAAATGATGTAGTTCGGAATGAACATAGCCACCTGTTTGCCAATGGCTTTGATTAGCAGCACGGCCTCAACCCACTTTGTGAAATACTTAGTGGTCGTAATGATGAACTTATGTCCATTTGAAGATTTGGGATATATTTGTCCAGCAAAGTCAAAGGCCCATTGTTGAAATGGCCAATGTGTTATGAAAGGTATAAGTTCTATGGCAGGAGCATGGATAAGATTTCCATGTGTCTGGCATTTAAGACATGCTTTTGAAAACTAAATAGCATCTTTCTCCATCGTAGGCCAATAATAGCCTACTCTGAGAAGTTTCTTCGCGAATGAAAAGTTGTTCGAGTGTGATCCACATACACCTTCATGGACTTCTTTTAATGCTAGATCGGACTCTTCAAGTTCTAAACACTAAAGAAGTGTACCGCCAAGACTGTGTCGATATAGGTTATTAGTTATGAGGATGTAACGTGATGCTATCCTAATCAGGGATCTTTTCTTATTTCTGGATAGATTATTAGGGATAGTTTGGTCGGAAAGGTAAGCAATGATATTGGCATACCGAGATTGGTCTGGGATATTCAAAGCGCATATTACCTGATACTTAGGAGTATCAAAGGCAAGATAGGATAGTTATTCCACCAAGAAGTCATAGTGGAATTGATGTTCTTCTAGTTGTAACATGGACGCCAAGGTAGCCATAGCGTCAGCAACTTTGTTCTCTGATCTTGGTATCTGCTGGAAGGTGACGAAGAAAAAGTATTTCTTTAGGTCATCAACTAGTTGCCTGTAGGGCATCAACTTCTCATCTTTCATTTGATACTCCCCATTTACTTGATTGATAATTAGTTGGGATTCACCATATACGTGTAACTCTATGATCTTCCACTCCATAGCTAGCTTAAGTCCGTTTCCCAATGCTTCATATTCTAAAATATTGTTGGTGCATGGAAACATAAATTTGTAAGATTTGGGAATCTTGTAACCTTGAGTTATAAATAGGACCCATGCTCCAGATCCTTGTTGAGTGAATAAACTGTCAAAGTACATCTTCCATGGATATTTAGTGAGATGCATGATTGTTTCATCAGGGAATTCAATGAGTAAAGGTTCAGCATCCTGGAGTGATGAATCAGCCAATTGATCTGCAAGGACCTGTCCTTTGATAGCTCTTTGTTCTACATATTCATTGTCAAACTCACTTAGAATCAAGACCCATTTTTCCAAATGTCATGTTAATGATGTTCTACTCAAAAGGTACTTTAGAGGATCAATCTTAGCAATGAGCTTCACTATATGAGAGAGCATGTAGTGTCTTAATTTTTGTAATGCGAAGGCAACTGCTAAGCATGCTTTTTCAGTAATGTTATAATTGAGCTCATAAGTGACTAGTGTTCTACTAATGTAGTAGATGGCTCTTTCTTTCTTTGTGTCTTCCTCCTGTGTCAGCAACACTCCTAGGGATGTAGATGTAGTTGAAATGTATAGGAGTAGGGACTTTCCATGAATAGGCACCATAAGAATAGGTGGAGCAACCAGGTATCCTTTCAATTCTCTAAAGTTTGTTTCACAGTGTTCATCCCATTTGAAGGTAACCCCTTTATGGAGTAACTTAGTAAAGGGGTGTTCTCCTGATGGACTGGAGTCTTCCTTGTAGTGTCCTCATTTGACTGATGTTGCATGGAGGATCCATCTCTAGTATAGCCTTAACTTTAGCTGGGTCTACCTCAATTCCTTTTGCTGAAACAATGAATCCTAGGAGCTTCCCTGATTCAACCCCAAAGGCACATTTCTTTGGGTTGAGCCTGGGTTAAAACTGCTCCATTCAATCTAATATCTTTCTTAGGTTAGCAATGTGAGTACCTCTTTCTTTTGATTTAGCCAATGTGTCATCTACGTAGTCCTCCATGTTCTTATGCATCATGTCATGGAATATTGTTGTCATGGCTCTTTGATGTGTTGCACAAACATTTTTTAACCCAAATGGCATGACGTTCCAGCAAAAGGTCCCCCATGCGCATGTAAATGAATTTTTCTCTTGATCCTCAGGGGCAATCTTGATTTGATTATATCCCGAGAATCCATCCATTAATGAATACATCTAGAAGCCTATTGTAAGATCTATGATCATGTCTATGTTTGGTAGAGGGAAGTCATCCTTCGAACATGCTTTGTTCAGGTCTCTGAAGTTCGTACAGATCCTGATAGATTTATCATATTTAGACATGGGGATCATATTGGAAATCCATCCTACATATGCAATGACTCTGATAAATCCTACTTTTAACAACTTTTCCAGGTCTACTTTTACCAATAATGCAACATGAGGATGCATCTTTCTAAGTTTTTTCTTTACGGGCTTGATCTCGGGAGCTATAGAAAAGTGGTGCATGATTAGATTAGGATCTAGCCCTAGCATATCCATATAGGACCATGAAAAGTTAATCTTCTTCTCTTTTAGGAACTTTGTGAACTGTGTCTTCTCTTCTTTTGATAAAGATTGTGCAAGGTGTACTATTTGAGGATTTTCAATAGTGCCCAAATTTACTGGCTGTGTTGGTTCAATTAGTACCGAAGATCTTTCCTGAAAGTGTTCGGGGAGGATATCAAGAATCTCATCCTTTGGCACCTCGGAGAGGTTTTCACCATCGGATACATCTTTTTTCTTTACTATTTTGGGATCTGATACTGCCACAGAGTGGTTTTCACCATCAATCTATTTTTTCTTTTCCTTTTCCAATTTTTGACTAAGAAACCTAATATCCTCCTGTGACATGCTCTCACTCCTTGCATTGGTGGAAGAAGGTAAGGTTCACAAGCATTGAGATAAAAAGCTAGGGAGTGGTCATTAGGAAAGTTGAGGATAGGAGTAGGATCTTTTTCAGTCCAATCGATTAGGTCAGTAAGTACCAATGTTAGGGAATCAGTCTCTGGGAAGGACAACATCATCTAAGCATCAAGACCATTAACTGACATTAAACAATCTGTTAAGTTAATTTCTTTGATATTTAGATCAATAAGAGTGAGATCGTCATTAAAAGGGTCATTGTTAGTCATATGTGGATCAAACTCTAGCGAATCGTCAGTAGAAATCTCATCATCATCTCTCCGTAAAAGGAGGCTTCTTGCTTGTAGCCTATGAAATTCTTCTAAACTTATGATTTCACCAGTATCTCCATCAATGATCGGGGGAAGGAACTCTTCTTCTGCTGTAGGAGGATCAGTATCATTGGGAGGAGTGTCAAATCGTTTACTAGGAGCTGAAGGAGCTACAAATATGTGAATTGTATCTATTCGAATATCTTCAGTGGCAACGGATAGCTCTTCCCATTCATAGTCATGAGAGTCTGTTACATCATCATCAGATCTGTTTAAGTATTCGGCAATGGTTATCTAATGTACTCTGTTATCCATGTGTAGATCAAAGTGGGGTAGATCAAGGACATGTGAAATTGTGACCAATTGCCCCTAATTAGGATGTAAATTTTGTTGTCGGGGTACCTCTTGAGTTATTGTTGCTATGGTGTCTCCTGCCTCTTGAATGGGAGGTTGTGCTAGTAGAGGGGTGTGAAGATCTTGTGGTACCTCAAAGCTAGGCACATATCATTCTCCTTGGTAGTTGGGGTCTTGTGCACCAACATGTAACAATCTCTCACAAGACCACTGCTCTAGTTCATCTGTTTCATCACTCCCTTTATCTAAGTGTGGACTCTCTTTTGAAACAGGCTTATCGGTTTTAGCATTAAAACCAAGTCTTGTTTCATCTCTGGTATTCTAGAACTCCATGGGTATAGGTTCAATGAGACCTCATCCTGTGTCATTTAGAGGTCCATTTCCTTTGTATCCCATTTGTGTGAGGAAATCATATCCCTTTCCATACTGTTATGGGGATATCTTCACATGTTTGACCTCAGATTCCATCGGTTCTCCTTTGTAAAGTCAATCTAAGATTGCCTGTTCTTCTGTGTTATCTGAAGAAGATGTGGATGCCTTTATCATGTCATTTACTTTGTGTACTTTTGTCTCCTTGGATTCTATAGGTGTGAATGTCGATGAAGGTTTTCTGTAGGATCTCGGTGACACCAGAAGTTCTGTCAGTGAGGGAGTCAGGTCCAGCTTGTACTCTCCCATACCTGTTTCTTCAAGTTTCAAGGTTTTGCTAAAACTTTTCATAACCATGTCCTTGGTAGTTTCAAGAGCAACTGCATCCTTATCCTCTTTGTTGTGTGGGATCATGCTACCTACTTTGATATTGTTGCAAGTGTAGTTAGTGTCTATAGGAATCGTCACTTCCACCCCATTATTTGGGAATTTTATGCATTGGTGGTAAGTGGACAGTACATCTTGCATCTCGTGAATCCATGGTCTCCCTAGTAGGATATTGTAAGCCAATGGTAGATCCAGAACTTAATAGATGATGTTCATCTCAATCGGTCTAACTTTGATAGGTAGAACAGTAAGACCTCTGGAGGATCTTTCTTCCTCATCATAAGCTTTGATGGTGATCTTACTTCTAGAGTCAATTGTTTTTTTTCTGAGAGACCTAGCCTCTTGATTAGATCCAATGTATAGATATTCAATCTTGCGCCTCCTTCAATCAACACGCGTCTAACATAGGATTTATGAACAAGGACTTCAATATGGAGGGGTTGATTATGTGGATGCGTCAATGACTTGTCATCCTCTGCAGAAAAGGAGAGGTAGTGTGGCGCTGAGATGTGATTGACCATCACTTGAAACTTGTCTATATCGATATCTTTTGGAACATTAGCAGTGTGTAGAGCTTGTTCTAGGATTTCCCTATGCACTGTGGATATCTTGAGCAACTCAAAAATGGAAATTTTGGCAGAGGTCTGTTGCAATTGGCCTACCAAATCATATTTTTCTCCAGGAATAGTAACCACGTGTTTTGCTTCTAGTTTAGGAATAGTTACAATAGAAACCTTGGATGTTGATGTTGATTTTGGAGGTCCTTTGATTGTAACCTGTGCTTGGCTCCACGTTATAGCATTCGAGTGAAATGAGACACCTTTGATTGTGACCACATTGATGGATTCGGTTTTGATGTCAAGCATATTGATCACATTGTCATTTTTGGAATAGGTGTAGTTTACCTCATTACTCTTCCCTTTAGATGTTTCTCCTT
>MU224083.1:2136070-2147383 GCA_018584345.1 Thuja plicata
ACTCCTATGGGAAACACATATTCAGTATCTAGGAATTGAGTAACATCATTACCAATACCTGATAAGTGGAGTCTTATCCTACTTTTCCATGAAGAAAAGTTTTCTTTGTTCAACTTGGGCACATCTCGTATGTTCATCTTGTGATCTTGACTTAGGTCTTGAAACCCTCCTTTCTAAGCACATAAGCTTTGATACCAATTGTTATTAATAACTGAGAGGGGGGGTGAATCAGTGGCCTCAAAAAATTATCCTTCAAACTTAACCACCAATCAATAAACCTTAGATTATTACATCCCTACAAGATGCATGCCATGAAATACTAATAATGATTAACTATCTATCAGTTTGCTCTGTCAATCCTTACTCTTTTTTTTATTACCGATAAGCAATATAACTATATACTGAAACTCAGTAAATAAGCAGAGTATACCAATCAATCTAGAGTTAGCTATGTAAGATGCAAGACAGTAAAGAAATGAATCATACACACATAACACATGAATTTTTAACATGGAAACCCTGTTAAGGGAAAAACCACTGGGACCGGTACCCCAAATTTTCACTCTTCTGAAGTGAGCCATGTTAGGAGCCAACCCTGTTAAAGGTTACAAACACACTGTTAAGTGAAACCTTGTTAGAGGATTTTATACATAGAGGTTGTCACTTAGTATCGGGCATCTATTGCTACAATCTTTGAATCATCCTCCTTCTTAGACTGTCAATAGGTATCGGGCAAGTCCAATGTTACTTTCATGAATCAACCTTTTTGGCTCTCCTTGAGATGTACCTCAATATATAGAAGACTGTTAAGTCTTGCTCAGTTAAGAGACTTGATGCTTCAATGGTTAAACTGAAACACTATGACCTGTTCATATTGCAACTTTGAATTGCAGATTTTTAGATCTATTTAAGTACATTACCTCTTTGAATAATGTATCAATTAATCCTTGTGCTCCATACTTTCTACTCTGTGATGTTGTGCTATTTGTTCGTCAATGTCTATAGAATTCCTTAGCTCTTCCTTCAGCTTGTTTGATCAGGACTACATGAAGTTGTTCTTCATCATTTTCTCTTCACCATCCTCTTTTTATTCACTCCCCTTAATCCCATTCGTAAATTAATTAAGCTTGTCTCTTATATAGACATGATATTCATTATTTCTTGATTCTTGATTCTTGGCGTGAAAAACAATCCAACCAATTAGATTTAAAGCATAACTCTTGATTTTCTCATAGATATCTTCTTTCCAACTGTACAAATCATATTTAAATCAATCACTTATCTTTGGTTGAATAAAACAAAGTAGACAACTAGTTAAGTCTATTTTTAGCTCTGCCAGGTAGATATTTTGTTATTTTTTGAACTGTCTGTTCCATCGGTCACCATTGTAGTTAGTTGTTGGTAACAACTGACAGTTCCTTCGGTGAGACTCTAGTTAGCTTCGTGATCTCCATCCATCGGGCATCATTGGAATTTTACTCGTCGGGCAACACTGTCTTTAGCTCATCGGCCATCCTTCTGACTTTTCTCGTCGGGCATCCTGTGGTTTTTCTTTGTCGGGCAACACTATACTTTTGATCGTCGGGTATCACTGTGACTATTCTTCTTTGCTTTGTCCATTGGTCTGCACTCTGTCGGTGTTGTTTGTCACTTAGTGAATACTTGAATTTTATGCATTGTTGAAATCATAACCTTTGTTTCTTTAGTTTTCTGTGTAAGGAAACTCAGGTGCGGAAACAACTTCCTACACTAATCTCTAAAGGAAATTATTGTGCAAATTCTTTTAAATCCTTACAATTTCAGATTCGTTAACTACTTTAACAAAGATATTGCAATCATATACCATGCATACAGAAAATAGAGAATGACACAATGATTTACCCTTGGGAAAACCTTTCGGTAAAAAAAAACCAGCACTCCAAAACCTGCACAATGTATTATCTTCAACACAGCGGTTACAACACACTTGCAATGCAAGTTCTTTCAGGAGACAATCGACACACATAGACAAATCCAGTAGCACCATATTATACCAATAATACACTCTTTTCGTATCCTCTCCTGTAACCCTAAAAAAATTCTTATATCATTGCGCTTTCCTTTTTAGGGAAACTCCCAAAGATAGTTGTATTAGGGTTTTACCATTCTCCGAGAAAAAAGGAACCCTAAAAAAATTTTCCCCACAGTTGGGATCAAGGATTGGAAGTGTACAGTACTCAACTTTATCAGTTGCCACATGTCATTGCATGTCTTCACCAGTCATTGAAATCTCCTAGAAATAGCTCTTACGTGTCATAGGAATCTGTCATAACCGTTTCAGCCATGATCTCCTTACACACAATTCAATATGGCGACACATCAAGTGGAGTGACACATCAACATGCCAACTAGACATGTACACTCACACTTAATTACATTATTTGCAAGAAATACATTTTACAAAACAAATAATAAGAATAGGAATTATCCAAGGTTGAGACACCTTATTCCTAACATTCTGAAGTCTTTGGCATTATGTACATGACCGTACAGATGATATAAATTTGACATCAATGAAAATATAATACATTAACTGATTTAATACCTTGCATTATCTTCAACTTAACATTATCAAACATTCAATCAATTACATGTCATCAATCCAATATTGGAGCAACAATCCAATTTTGAAAATAGACAAAAGAAGGATGGGAGGATGAGCTATCCCATACCTGATTCCATCTTTGTACTGGCATATCAATCCCATATTCTGATTCATATAACTCTAACTCCTTATCCATGGATCCCTTGTTGTAAAATAGAATTAGAAACATCAAGTGGGAGTAATGTTTAAATGTAGGCATAGGAATATCGTTCTGAATCTCCACCAGTGCATTGTGTATGGCATCAACCACATAACCTACATAATCATAATCTGTGTTTACCTCTGGATACTGAATGCCCATAGCCATCATTAGTAAATTAGTAGGTACGGTTGAATCTCCATAAAAGCCCAAAACTTTCCTCAATCCATAAACCATGCACCTCGTGTAATTATGAAAGGAGAGATCAAATGGTGGTTGTATATTGTCAGGGATTAAAACCAACTTTTGGTCTACCCTGGGCATATACCTTGGCATTTCATGCCATTTTATCAACTTATGATGTTTCTCATAATCAACATTCATCTTCTCCAAATCAGTCTTTGTACATATTGCACTAGAAATCTTGAAAACCTCTGCAACATTCCTTCTGTCTATGGCCACTAGGGCTTCCTTATTTCTTTTTTGAATTATCCTAGACACAGGACAGTAGCTCTTTGCCAGTTCTTTGATTAAGTCCACATCAACATATACATTAGGAATAATCAGCTTAGCCATGTTCAGATTCCAGGGATCACTCATATGAATTGATCTAACTCTATTATTCCAAAAAGAGTGGAGCAAAGCATTACCCAAGTAATTCAGAGTGACAGGATTTCTGCATTGGCACCATATATCTTTCCACTCCATCCAATTTGCATTGTTGGCACTAGAAGTTCCTAGTTATAATTTTGCAAATTCATCAAGATGTTTCTTCACCGCAACTGCCTTTTTACCAGAATCCTTTGATGCCTGGCTTGAAATTGCTTGACTCATCCTGACTCTCATAGAATTGAGCTCAGAAAACAAGCTTCTGCTAAAAAATGCTCAAAATCTCTCAAAAGCACAAAACAACTATACATAATCTAAGCATAATCATGCATATTTATAATCAATCACATCCAGCTGTTGTCAGGTTCACCATAATTCTTTCACACTCGTGTAATTCTATCTTTTGGCGACTACAACTAATGTTGCCATTAATTTGAACTTGAGTGCAGTGGTTGGAGAAAAGTATGCATTATACTTTCTATGCCATTTTAAAATTCTCAAGAATTAGACATGTGGCAGCCTGTTGAGCACTCGCAACACAATCCATGAACCTTTTTTCTCCTCGCAAGTGAGCGATAATGTCTTTTTTTCCTCCTTAGTCACGCACTTGCAACACATTTACCTAAGACCATGATCATATGGTGAATGAGTGGTAGCTATTGATTTTACTTAATCTTCAGTCAGTCGCACACTCGCAACACTTTCTTAAATAATCTTTTAATCTCCATGAGTGAACGATAGCTGTTGATTTCACTTAGATCTTCTATCAGTCATGCGCTCACGGTTTAAGATGTAACTTGAGCTTAACCTTCGTGAGTGAGTGAAAAATGCAAGACAAACATAAACTTTAACCGTTGCACACTCACAAACCAAAAGAACTTAACTGCCAACCATGCATGACTGAGCGACAACATAGCTTTCTCTTTTCTCGCTTACTCGGGCAGTTAAAGAAACATTTGCAACTACACTCGCGACTACATGACATGGCTAATAAATTCCTTGGTCTCTCACTCGCACTGCTAACTGACAGCATGACTAAACAAGTGTGATTGAGCGATTAAAAAAAAGGCCAAAGAACTTAACCACTCATATACTTTATCACTTCCCCGTTTTTAAAAAATATAAGACCCTACCAAAATAACATAGGAAAAAACACCTCTCAGCACCCATAGGAAAATTTTCAAAAATACAGTGGTAACACCAATAATAATTGTATACATCAAATTGTTATTTATCTCAACTAGTTTTTTCTATAGCTTTTTATAGTTGAGAAATTCACTCCTTGTTCCTTTCAAATCTAGTGTGGTAATGTAGACTCTCCACATTATCAACTCTAACCAAGATGTTCTAGTTCCACTACAAGAAGTTATCAATTTTGAGCTTTCCACCTTGCTAGTAGCCCATTTGTGAATGAGTTCCTCATCTTCATCTTGTCCATAGCCTTTAAGGATAGTGATCCCCTCCAAGGCTTCCTCAGAGATATTTTTTTAGGGAGGTGAGAAAGAAAGGAAGTCTTTATAGATTAAGTTTAGCGAATCTTCAGGATTTGTCTTGCTATCTTCACTGACTTCCTCATTTTAGGTGGATGTTGTCACAAAAGTTTGCACCCATGTTTGGCATTGGACCCCCAACAAACCTTTTGAAATATGGAAACAACCTCCAAGTGTGGAACCTTGAAAAGTGAGATTTAGTCTCTTGACAAGGTTGGCTTCCTTTATAATCAAGGTGTAGTGTTGAAGCAACCCAACACTTTGAAAACTTTCTTCTACACCTAATCTAAAATTTTCTCAGGGAAAAGGGGAAAAAGGAATAAACAAAAGTAAATTACATGATAATTGAGATTAGAAAGTGTTTCTCCATTCCTATAATTGCACAAAACATCAACAAAAGACCCTCAAAACATACACAAGTCTATCTTTTAATCAATCTGCAAAGACTCCTATGTAGGTCATAATTGAAGAGATACTAAAAGGAAAGAGGGATTCACAACGTAACATTCATAAATAAGATCAACACAACATACAATTTGGAAACAAATATAAAGCATTCAGATGTGAAAGTAAGATAAATTTGAACAAGATGACTAAATTTGAGTGTTGTTTTTATAGTGCTTGTTTAACCATGGGCAATGATTTTCCCTCCCATCCATAGACAATTCACAATTGTCTCCCCCGAGCACTTTGATCTCTCAATCTGAAATTGTTATATTGTTCTTATTTTTCCATGTCCCAATAATAAATTGCACATCTCTTTTATATAAGGATAATACCCTTTCACCAAGGGATGTGTTTTATCAAGACATATAGTTGACTTAGTATAATATAATATAATTATATTACCAACACAATTATATTATATTATTAATATAATAATTAAATAATTATATTATCTCATAATAATTATTATTATGTAATATAATTATATTATCTCACACTAATAATAAAGATAATCACAACCTTTGTAATATATATATCAACATGTGAATTCTGACAACAGCTACAATAAAATCAACACTCTCTCTTAGCTAGGGAGGAATCCTGCTCAAAATCAAATCCATGTAGTAATAACCACCATAGCTACTCGCAGAGGGTGGGTCCATGATGGTTACTCCCATGAATGACACAAGTAATCATCACAGAATCACTTAATGTGATGTTGTCATCTTATCATGACATTCATGTCTCAAGTGATGCAATGCATCACTTAAGACCATGTTAATTTTCTTACCATCGAACAATCCTCCCAATGCTAGAAATCAACACTCCCTCTTAGCTAGGGAGGAATCCTTCTTAACATTTACAAGTTAGATTATCTTATTCTAATGATTGACCACAACAGCTACATGCATATGTGGAAAGGAAAGATATCACCTCTCTGTGATAACACCCATCATGTCTTATCCATAGATATCACCTCACGTGATATATACCATTAACATATTGTGCGACATATTCACAGATATCATGTTTGGAGATATCCACAATAACGATATCATCTCATGATATCAGGAGTAATGGCCTACAAATATCAAGTCTCATGATATTTACCAAGTGCTGAGAGTAATGGCCTACGAATATCAAGTCTCGTGATATTTACCAAGTACTCATGATTTCCATAAGGTATGTGCACAAGTATCACCCATCTGATACCTATCATAGGGACATTATAATCATGGTTTGTTCATGGATATTAATCCACCATAGTATATATATACAATACAACTTGAAGATATCTACATGATGATATCTATCTCTCAGTAAATATTGATTTACAAGATATGATCTATCATGATCTACTTAAATATCAACCATATGATATACATCATGATAGAAGATCAAGTTATTGTAAGATTTTCACCTTGCAATAACTGCCAGAAGTACAAGTGATAATCATTTATAAGTCGTTACTTCTTCATGATGTACACATGGCCCATAAATTCATGAAAGTCACACACATGACATCTACCTTCACTCATCTTAAGGGGGTGGATCCATAATGGCTCATCCCAGAGGGTGGAAACAAGGATTTTCACCTCAAACTTCTCTCTTAAAGAAAATAATGCAAATAATTTATCACTGATGCTAAAAGCTCCTTTTCAGCTAAGGCTTCATTCTCCAATGTATCAAGGTTATCTTGGAAGTACATAAACTTCTCTCTAGAAAGAGACTTGGTGAGAATATTCGTTGTTTGTTCTATAGTGATAATGTACCTTGACTAAATACTAGAGAAACCATCTCAACATGGTCTACTCTCTCTGAATCAAGATCATCGGATGTCCACTAATGTAGATCCTCTAGTTGCTCCCTATGTCACAGAAGTATACCCTATTCACATACTTCAATCATGGAAGATATCTTTCTCCAAGAGACTCGTCATCTGGCACATGATTTATTTGTTCAATGATCACAACATTTTTTGCAAGATCAATTTACCGTACACAAATATACTTGTCTAATTCCATAGTAACATGAGTGAATGTAATAAACTGTAGATTCATCCCCAAACTTGGCAACACCAGACATTCATGATAATGTGGCTCCCTTCTGAAGCTCCAAGTACATGCATCAACATGTTAACCTCCTCGTACAATTTTTCCTCTAATGGATTTGTTAGAGTCCCTCTTAATGTTATTTCCTCCTCTTCGAAGTAACATTTTCAGCCATCAACTCAGTCCCATGACTGCAAATATCAAGTTATTTCTCCCTTGAATGCAATCTCTTATGCTTCTTGATCCATCCTGGAGGCATTTTCGATAGAGATTATAAATACTTCATAAAACTAAACTATCCTGAAGGGAAATTCCAATGATGGAAACATACAAGATTTACTATCCCTTGTTATAACATGAATTAACTACATAAAATTCATGATCAATAATCGAAGGTATAATCATAAAATACTTATCTCTTAAATTGAAAGGACAAAGCCCTCAAGGCGATAGATAGTTTGGAGTGTCATGACATTGTCCCGAGATTGGACTGAATTTTTACAGCCCCCATACAACAGTTATTTGAGTCTACTTCCAGATGACTGTTAACCATCCAGAAAAATGGATGAGTGGTTGTATGGTTGATCCGAATGCTACCAGTAGTGGTATGAGTGTTGACCATTAATTCACTGAAAACTATAGTAGCATATCTTTTCCTTCCAAACCTTGAACTGAATCTGAAATCAATATACTAAGTGTTGTTGCAACTTCTATAAGATAGATATCAACTATGATGCTTAGAATATGTCAAATGCAGCCTCATTGCACATTACCAACCACTTCCAGAAATTAGTACTGAGATAATATGGAAGAACAATGGAATAAAATTACAGCAACCAAATTTCCATTAACTGAGCATTCACATCTCATCAAAGAAATGTATCTCCATGAAATTCCATTTTATATATTCCAAGGACAAAGGGGGTAAATAATATTTATATACAATATCATATGATCAAAGGAATATCTCTGTCAATATTCTTCATTTTAGCACTACCCTGGACTCAATTATTTTTAACGGTCACCATATAGCTGGGAGCGATTATTAAAATGCTTCTTTCATCCAAGACTCCACTCCCTATAATGTTCGGCGATATTACGTAAAGCATTTTCTCTTCATTTGGAAGCCTTTGTTGTTTATTGGGAGGTTTCAACCATCTGTGACAAAGACTGGGAACGCGTATGAAAAAAAACTATTATTGCAAATCATTTCCAATGTATTCCCAATACACATGTCAGAATTTTGAGATCGTCACTATGGGGATAACATTCATGCTAGAGATACACGGTTACGTATTCATGCTAGAGATATGTTACCGAAAATAGTATGTTGCAACAAATATATCCAATATACAACAATATATTTATATCGTATCAATATATATATGGTAGCTCACGACCATTGTGAATCTCCAGTAGCATTTAGTGATATATTATACTGTCAATTTCTTCACACAAAACATCTTCCCTCCTAATCCTCAGTTGTCATATCATATCAGAAGATCCCTAAGACCAACCTACACTCATACCATGTTTTTTTTATGGTGCTTGTTTAACCACGAACGCTAATTTTCCCTCCCAGCCATAGACAATTCACAATTGTCTCCCCCAAGCACTTTGATCTCTCAATCTACAATTGTTATATTGTTCTTATTTTTCCATATCCTAATAAGAGATTGCACATCTCTTTTTATATAAGGATAATACCCTTTCACCAAGGGATGTGTCTTATCAAGACATATAGTTGACTTAGTATAATATAATATAATTATATTACCAACATAATTATATTATATTATAATTATATAATTATATTCTCTCATAATAATAATTATTATGTATTATAATTATATTATCTCACACTAATAATAAAGATAATCATGAAAATCTTTGTAATATATATGTTGGCATGTGGGTTCTGACCATAGCTACAATAAAATCAACACTCCTTAGCTAGGGAGGAATCCTACTCAACATCAAATTCATGTAGTAATAACCACCATAGCTACTAACAGAGGGTAAGTCCATCATTGCTACTCTCATGAATGACACAAGTACTCATCACAAAATCACTTAATTTGATATTGTCATGTTATCATGACATTCATGTATCAAGTGATGCAATGCATCACTTAAGACCATGTTAATTGTCTTACCGTCAAACAATCCTCCCGATGCTAGAAATCAATAGTGAGAAGAGCTCAAATAGAGATGTTTCATTAAAGAGAGGGAAAGGCAAAATTATAGTTGTAAGACACAAGTCACTGCAAAGAACAAAAGAGAACCTAGAAAATATCTTACAAAGTTTCCTTTACAGATCAGATATAACTTAGATATTCAATTATTAATAAAAATCCTAACCTGACTAGGGTTAGGTTGCAATCATATAAATCATATCAAAATTTGATCTTGGCTTGTATCATTGACCTCTAGAAAGGCCACAATAATCCATCCTTGCAATCGATGGAGAATAAACCCTGCAAATAGGATGAGTTTCCAATAAGGCAAGGTAGATGCACATTCTATTAGAGAAAGGCCACATGTAGATCATTAATGGCATGGAGAGTATCCTAGAATGGCATGCGCAAGGTATAAGATCAATAATTATGTCATTTGGAGTTGGTATATCCTGCAGAAAGTTGCTAGAGTATTTGAGAATTGAATTACGAACTTTCTGCCTACTTATATGGCACCATAGTCATTGAAAATTGAATTTGGGCCTACGTCGATGCAGATCCTTATGCAAAATAAGAGAACTGAGATCCACCATTAAATTGTCAAAGATCATTGGCTAGAAACAAGTTTGGAACCATCATGAATTGTTCACCATCAGGATTATGATAGGACTTCCACCTGGAGTTTCAGAACTAATATTGGACTCCACCTCTCACTTTGTAAGTTGCTTAAATTCTTTTGTTTCTTGATGGTTCCTTTGGGGCATTCCCCTTTTATTGCCTTCACTTTTAAAATAGTTTTATTTCATGCCTCAAGTTTCAAAAAAGGTTCTGGAACCGCTTGCTGGGCCCGACATTTTGATTTTGAACTTGTCCTTTTAACTTAACTTTGTCTTCTTCAAATTTCAAGTTCCACTTTAGACATCAAATCTTGAATCTAGTTATGGAACTTATTGCTAGGCTTGAAACTTAAATTTTGAACTAAGACTTAGACATTTGAAGAATGTCTAAATGACAAAGACCTAAAAAATTATGACATTGACAAAATGACTAGGAAATGAAGGATGGAGGACTTCAGAGTTTAAACCTTAAGACCACTTTTGAGAGGGTCTTAAGCCTATTGAAATAATCTCAGATTGGATATATATGAGATAGGCTAAGGGTGGCGGCATAAAATTCCAATAGTGGAATCCTTTGACTGGGCCTCAATTTCTTCACCTAGTAGATTTTTTCCAATAGTGGAAGCAATTTGTATCATTGTAGTGAGCTTGAAAACTCTTGTGGACATCCTATCTCTGGAGGAGGTAGTAATATCTTCTTTAGTACTCTCCCCAATATAAATATTAGTATTATTTAAGAGTTGGGTTGAAACACTCAAGTTATTTTTATTATATTTTTTTCAACTTTCATTTTACCAATAGTGTTACTTTCAAAACAACCTAGGGGACTGAGAATTTTTTCAACCTTATCAATCATAAGGTTTGGGCCAATTTCCACAACAAGAATAGGGGTTTCTTTGGGTTTTATCTCATTTGAGAAGTGATCTCTAGGAAATATGCTTGAATGCAAGTGCATTCCCCATATTTTTAATAAGGTTATACTTCTAACTGTGTGTGTGTAAATGGGTACCTTTCAGAATCAACACAAACACTCAATAAGTCATTATATTAGTCCAAAAGGGTTAGTAAAGCATGTAAAGCATGTAGAACCCACTAAAACTGACCTATTGCCTGCTAACTAGGAGGAGTGTGATTAACAA
>MU224083.1:2147483-2175465 GCA_018584345.1 Thuja plicata
AAATGAATCCCCCCCCCCCCCCCCTCTCAATTTTTTGTTTCCTTATTTCCTACAATTGGTATTAGAGCCTGGTCCCTTGGAGAAAGTTCCACAGCTTGAGGGAGATCCATAATGGTAGACTACAAGGACAGTCTAAGGTTTGATGGAACCAACTACACTTTGTGGAAGATTCACATGATAGTGCATCTTAGATGCATTGATGAAGATTGTTGGAGGATAACCAAGTCTTCCTATACTTTTCCTGCAACTCCTACTACACCACAAGAGATTAGTGATGCTAACAAAAATATCAGGGTGAAGGAATCTTTGTTAATTTCCTTTACTGATTCTAAAATAAAAATTTTGTGGAGTTAGAAACTTCTAATTAGATTTAAGAGAAGTTGTAGAACTTGTATGAAGGAGACAAGGAAGTCAAGATTGTCAAGTTGCAGAGCTTGAAAGGACAGTATGAAGCCTTGAAGATGAGTGAAGATTAAAGGGTTTCCTCTTTCATGCTTAGTGTAAATGAAGTGGTGTGTTCTATCAGATGTGGTGGAGGTACTATAGAAGAGGACTAGATTGTTGCTAAAATACTAAGATCTTTACCTCTCACCTATAAACACAAATTTGCATCCATTGAGGAGATTCAGACAGTGACACCTATAACAAGAGAAAATCTGGTTGGTAAGATTACTACTTTTGAGTTAAGTGAGTTTGGTAATGCTTTGACTAAGGTGGAATCAAGATTCAAATTCATTGTATCCGGGAGGGACAAGTAGAGATTATATCGAGGAGAAGGATCCACTACGAGAATGTCAAGATATGAGAAAGAAATGAGAGAACTTGAAGAAGAAGAAGAAAGAGAACTTCAAGAGTTGGAGGCACTGATTTCTAAAAGGGTACCAAAAGGATCTGGTAAGTTCAAAGGAAATTTTCCTCTCAAATTATTTTCATGCAATAAGATAGGACACATTTCTTCTAGATTTCCAGAAAGAGTTGCTAAATGGAAGAGCAGACCTAGTGTTGAAAGAAAATGTTACTAAGCTGCTAATGATGAAGGATTTGCTGATGGAGAATCTGATGATGTTGGTAAGAGTGATAGTGATTTTACCTTCATTTATATTAAAGAAGAAGATTCTAAGACTGCAGATCCCATGTCTACTAGCACTACTAATTGTATTATTGAAGAGAACGCCCTAGCTACTCAATTTGTCAAGAAGGAAAAATGAGTGATTGAGAATGGATTCTCTCATCATATGATTAGTGATAAGGTAAATTCATGAGCTATGAGAAGTATGATGGGGGTATGGTAAGATGGGGAGACAAAACTGGTGGTATGATGAGAGGTAGAGGATCTATTTCTCTATATGGAAAGAATAATGTGCATGATGTATTATATATGGAAGGTTTGAAACATAATATTCTTAGTGTTGGACAGCTGATGGTAAAGGGATATGGCAAGCATTTCAAGGAACACAAGTGCAAGATCTTGAATAAATTTGGAAAGGAGATTGCAACAAGATCAAAGACAAGAGGTAACATATTTCATTTGAACACTAGTCATAGAATTTTTTTGATTTCACTTGAGTAGATGAAAGCATGTTGTTGCATATAAGAGGTTATGTCATGTGAACTTTGACAATATTGTGGCTACAATTTCTACTTATGTTGTTAGAGATATTCCTAGAGTGAAAAACCCTGCTAATACTATTTGCAAGGAATGTTAGTTAGGTAAGAAACCAAGAACTGCTTTCAGATCTAAGGTTGAAAACTCAAATAGATTATTATATTGTGTTCATACTAATTTTTTTGGTCCTGCGAAGGTAAGACACATGCAAGGTGATAGATACTTTATGTTACTCATTGGTGGCTATTCTAGGATGGTTTGGGTAACCTTCTAGAAAGAAAAGTCTGAAGCATTTGATAAGTTTAATACCTTCAGAAACATGGTAGAGAATGAGATAGGATTGAATCTGAAGTGCTTAAAATCCGACAGAGGGGGTGAATTCACATCAGGTGAATTAATTCTTTTTGTGAAGAATATGGAATTAAGAAATAGTTATATGCATCAAGGAATATGCATAAAAATAGAGTTGTAGAGAGAGAACATGTCCAATCTTGATACTGCAAGGACCATGATTTTAGAAATAAAAGTTCCACAGATTTTAGAATTCAACATTGCAGTGTACACTCTCAATTGGGTGCAAATCAAAGGAGATACTTGTAAGACACCTTATGAACTTTGGTGAGAAAATGTGCCTACTGTCAAGTATTTCAAAAAAAAATTATAGTAAATATTATATAAAAAGAGACGAGGATATAGGGAAGTTTGATGCTAGAAGTGACGAAGGCATATTTCTTGGATACTCTACCAAAATAAAAGCATATAGGTGCTACAACAAAAGGTTGAAGAAGATAGTAGAAAGTGCAAGTGTCAAAGTAGATTAAGGTATTGATAATCTATCAAAATCAGGTAGATATAATCGTGTTGACCAGAATGTCATTGTAAATATCGAAGAATGTCAGAATAAAGTCCAAGGTGGTATGGTGAATGCAGAAGATGAGGCCTATACAATTGGAGAAGAGGAAGCACAAAAATCAGTGGTAAAGAAGAAGACACCAAGGTATGTAAGAATAAGTCATTATGAAGATCAGATTATTGGTAATAGGAACAAGGGTATTCAAACCAGAAAAAATATTGTTCATGATCATATTTGCTTAATATCAGAGGTTGATCCAATTGATGATGATTGGACCAAAGCTATTAAAAGCTAAATTATGATTACAAATGATCACATGGAGAAGCTTAGGATCAGAGAAGCCAAATTTAAGTCATTAATATTAAGAGAGAATAATGGTGTTAGAATTGTGAAAGGAGAAAGTTCTAAATCTGGTCAAGACAAGCCTAAAACTAAACAGAAGAAGAATAAGACTAAGAAGACGTCAGTTAGATTATCTAAAATTGGTCATAAATTCAGTGGTAAGTGTTTTGTTTGTGGCAAGTTTGGTCATAAAGCTGTGGATTGCAGAAAAGAAAATCATTCTTCCAATTGTAAAAGGCATGATCATAACTCAAGCATATATAGTAATGTGAGAAAGAAGAAGAATACTGTCAAAAGAAAAAGGGGTAGATGTTTTGCATGCAACAGAATTGGTCACATTACTAGTCAATGTGCTACTTTAAGAAAAATGAAGAAAGTGAACAGAAGATTATTATTTGCTTCATATGTAGCATATTTGAACACATTGTTAAATATTGTAGAAGAAAGAAAGTGAAAAAATATGGTTCGGTAGGAATGAACAAGAATGTGCAGAAGAATGATCAAATTAAGAAGCAGAAATTGGATAGGAAAGATCGAAATGTCAAAGGAACGTAGAAAGATGACAGAGGAAAAGAGAACATAAAGCCAAAAAAAAAAGAGTAGAAACAAGTCAAGGAACAAGAAAATTAAGGATATTGTTGTAAAAGAGTCAACTCTCAGAGGAAAGTTGGGGTGATTTCCCCTCCTAATCAAAACTAGAGATGCAGGGAATTGCATCAATCCACAGGACTTCATGGTGATATCATTCAAACTGAATTCGTGTTTTAAAGGTTACTACTTAGGGGGAGTAGTAAGCGTGGAAAGATAAGGTTAAAGGTAATTAAGAGAAGAGCATGATTAATCTGATCATATCAGAGAAGAGATGTATCTTTGTCATTGATGTCAAAGAGGGAGAGAAGCATGTGAAAAACAAGATATACTTTCACATAAGAAAGAGCTTCAATTAAGAAAAAGAGTGCATATCTAAGGGGGAGAAGTTGATGTACATGGGAAGCTTGTTCCCAAGGGGAGTAGAGACAGAAAGTTCCTGAAGGAAGATGAGTTAGAGAGACTCTGAAATATAATTATGGATATTTTTGGTAGTAGTGTTGATTATCTTTCTAGGATGAAGATTGTTGGTTTCTAATTGTATTACTTTTTTTCACATCATATGTTGTCATCAATGCCAAATGGGGATATTGTTGAAAAGTTGGATGTGTTTTTATTGATGTCAAAATATCAATAGGATTCAACATATTAATAATATTCCTCATAAATATTGATTGATTGATGCAACAATATATGTTTCTAGTTTAGCCAGTGGTACAGGATGTTCATAGGTCCGGTGAGAATCGGTCTTAGTAGATGAGGATTTGTGCACCTCATGGGATTTTTTTGAGGTTTTCTACATGGTTTGTGTCAAGTTTTAGGAATTGACATGAGGATTTATATGAATTATGAGTTCACAGATGGTGACTAGCATATAGTGTGGCAAACGGTAAAGTGAATGAGTCACAGAGATTGGTTCAGTGAGAATGCTTAGGTTTATATTTTTGGTTTCGCATCTAGGAGTGTGTTTGGGACATGCAGGGGTGTCCTCAATTCAAAGGGTTAGTGATCCATAGGTTCACAAGGAATTTTTTAGATGTTATAGTTGTTGGTGATAGTGTTCTTGAGGTACAACATAAGAGATGCTTGTAAATCCGATAGTATGGATGGGTTCGGATATTTTAGTGATATTCATGATGCCTATGAATATTCTTGAAGTATGTGCTTGATGAGTTGGAAATCTACATCGATCAAGGAGATGAGTTTAGGATGGAATTTAAAGTTGGTAATAATTTTTCTTATGTTCTTGGCTGACTTGATCAGTAAAACATTTATAAGCGATCGGTAAAATATTTTGATGAGGTGTTATGATCTCGAGGTGATGATGAAGGATCTAAGCTATGTTTGATAAACATTCTTTGATCAAGATCGTTGGTTTTTCCGTGTGGATTGTAAATTTGGAAGTTAGGTCTTCTTGACCTAAGTTCTTGATAAAGGTTGATGAATTAGGGAAAACGTGTTAGAATAACTAAGAGGGGGGTGAATTAGTAGCCTCAAAAATATTCCAATTACTTAAACCAAAAACTCAGTACCATAATATTAAGCCTCTAGTTATCTTCAGCTCTACAAGATGAATTCCTTCAAATAATCTTATCAAATAACTATTGCTCGGATTTCACTATTAAACCTTATTCTTACTGTTTATCGATTAGCAGTCTTTCATTTACCAAAATGCAGTAAATTGCTTAGTGTATACCAATCAATCCAGATTAGTTATGTGTAATGCAAAACACTAAAGTTATGACTCATAAACACATTGACATGTGGATTTTTAATGTGGAAACCCTGTTAAGGGAAAAAACCATTTGGGACCAGTAACCCAAAATTTTCACTCTTCTGAAGTGAGCTCGGTGAAGAGCCAACCCTGTTAAAGGTTACAAACACACTGTTAGGTGTGACCTTGTTAGAGGATTTAAGTAGAATAGTTTTTCACTTTATATCGGGCATCTCTTTGCTACCTTTTATGACCAAACCAGTGTATTTTGTCAAATGGTATCTGGCATCTCATGCTATCTTCATGATCAAACCTTTTGATAATCCTTGGGATGTATCTCAATATAGAAAGGATTGTTAATTCCTTCTCAGTTAAGAGACTTTTTGAAGCAATGCTTAAACTAAAACAGTAAATGATTTGTTCACATATACAACAATACTTTGCAAATTTTCATATCTATTGTAAGCTCATAATACATTTATGATCATGTATCTTTTCAATATATTTGCTCCACTTCTTTATGCTCTGTGATGTTGTGCTTCTATGTTGCTCGGTGTGCACAGAATTAGCTCTTTCCTTAGCTTGATTGATCAGGTCTAATTGAAGACTTCTTTCTTCATTAGTTTATCTTCAGCATCCTTCTTCTCTATTCACCCCTAATTCATAATGAATTATCTTGTCTCTTTATAGACATGATTCACCATTTCTAAGTTCTTGACTTTCTTTTTCTTGGTGTGATTTGCAATTCTATCCAATCTTGCTTTAAATTTTTACTTCATTTTTATCCTATAGATTTATCCTTGACAATTGGAATAAAACAACTTTAAATCTTTCTCTTATCTCTGGCTTTAACTTGTCGATGAAAAAAATATTAACAACCAGTTAACTCCTTCTTTAGCTCTTGCCAGCTCAGTCTTTTGTCATTTCTGAACTTCAGTTCCTTTTGGTGTTTTAACTCTTTGTTAGCTTCGGTCAACACTTTAGTTCTCTTTGGGCATCTCTGTCGGGGTTGTCTGTCCATCGGGCATCACTGTGAAGTTATGCTCATCGGTAATTCTTGTGATTCTGCTCGTTGGTAATTCTTGTCGGGTTTCTTGCTCGAGCATCACTGTGACTTTACTCTTGGGTTTCTCTATCCGTCAGGGTGCACTGCCCGTCGGTGTTTGTAGTCACTTAGTGAATACTGATCTTTTATGCATTACTGAAAGCAAAACCTTTATCTTTTCAATTCTCTGAATTCTTTGAAACTTTGTATATATAACCAATTAGATTATATCAAGTTGACATCAATGACAATACAATCCATTAACTGATTCAATGTCTTGCATTCACTTTCGGTAGCTTGGTGATCATCAATTTAACATCTTTAAACTTTAATCAGTTATAGTTCATCAATCTCTCCCTTTGGCATTGATGGAAACATACTACATTATCACACTATATTATTACTAATACAATATGAAATATACCAGTTGTAGTTCATCAATTTATCCCAAATCTTATTGTTCTATAACCAATACAAATGTCTGGCTTTTGGTAAGATCATATAGCTTAGATTTGTTTCTTGTAGAGTGCTTTCTTCAATCTTCAATCCCTTTAGTGGATAGATGTAGCAGCTTCTGATTCTTTCTCTAATGTTGTCTCTCCCTTTGATTTTTCCTCTCCTTGGTTATCTCTTTTTCTTTTAACAGCAATAAGTCATCTCTTCCTCATGATATTTCTCTCCCTTATGATATATAGGAACTTCTCTCCCTTTGATGAATATTTCATATGTAATCTCTCCCTCTGGATATTCTGGATATTCTCTCCCTTTGGATAATTAGGAACTTCTCTCCCTTTGACAACAATGCCAAAGTAAACTTTGATTATGCCAAACTTATACCCTTTCACCTTTTTATAATATACTCCTTGAATTCCCCTTTCCATCAGCAATACAGTGACTCTATTTTTTAGTGTAGATATGTACCTTGTTGTGTACAAATGCATCTTTGCAGTCCACCTCTTTGTTTGCATCAACATGAATGATCTTCCGATTATGTATAGGCTGATGCAGCCTCCTAGTCAGCTTACTGACCAATAGACAAGGGTCAGACCCCTACTTTGTTTCTCAGGTACTCAAATGTATATATAGGTAATGGCTTTGTGAATATATCAGCTAATTGTTCCTTTGATTGAACATATTTTGGTATCACTTCTTTCTCTTGTACTTGTTCTCTTAAGTAATGATACTTGATTGCAATATGTTTTGTCTTAGCATGCATGACTGGATTCTTAGAAATGTTAATTGCACTGGTATTATAACAATAGATAATCACTGGCTCAAGAATCTTCATATTCATACCTTCCAGTAATTTTTTGATCCATGCAATATTAGAGCAATTTGCAGCAGCAGCCACATATTCTACTTCTGCAGTACATTGTGAGATACATCCTTGCTTCTTACTGATCCATGTGACAAGTCTATCACCCATGAAGAATGCTCCTCCAGTTGTGCTCTTTCGGTCATCTAAGTTTCCATCTCAATCAGCATCTGTACAGACTTAAAGCTCAAATTTGCCTTCTCATTTATACCATAAGCCATAGTCCTCGATGTTCTTTAGATATCTCATAATTCACTTGACAATAGTCATGTGTGATTCTTTGGGATTAGCATAGAATCTTGCAACTATTCCAACTGCATCTTTTATATTTGGTCTTGTATGAACAACATAAATTAGTTTTCTAATCATTGATATATAAAAGGTCTAATTTACCTCATTTGATTTGTCTTCTTTTGTCAACTTACATCTGGTTGCCATAGGTGCTCCAACTGGTTTGGAATCTTCCATTTTGAATATATTCAGCACTTCCTTGATGTATTTGGACTGGGTGATATATATGCCTGCATCTTGTTGAAGAATCTGTAGACCAAGAAAGAATTTGGTCTCCCTAAACATTAACATCTCAAACTCTTTGCTCATTTCATTAGCAAAGAATTTACATAACATATTATTACCCACAAATATGATATCATCAACAAATATTTCAGCAAGCAGAATATTACCATTAGTATCTTCTTTTAAATACAGATTGCTATTTTCACTTGTTCTTACAAATTCAATGCTTATGAGATAGGAGTGAAGTCTTTCATACTAGGCTCTAGGTGCTTGTTTCAATCCATAAAATGATTTGTGTAGTCTACATACCATGTTTCTCTTGTCTGGATCAACAAACCCTTCTGTTTGTTCAATGTATACCTCTTCTTCTAGTATTCCATTTAGGAATGCATATTTGACAACCATCTGGTATACCTTGAATCCTTTAAATGCAGCATAAGCAAGTAAAATTATTACTCCTTCTAGTCTAGCAACGGGTTCAAAGGTTTCTCCAATATCAATACCTTCTTCTTGTGCATACCACTTGCATACTACCCTTGCTTTGTTTCTTGTGACTTCTCCATTCGCATTCATCTTGTTTTTGAATACCCATTTGGTTCCGATGACATTCTTATCATCTAGTCTCAGTACTAATGTCCATATCTATTCTTCTCAATCTATTCTATCTCTTCATTCATAGCACTGACCCATTATTCATTTTCAAGTGCAGTATTAACAGATTTAGGCTCAAATCATAAAGTAAACATCTAGTGTTTAGTGACTTCTTGTTCTCATTCCACCCTTCTTATCTCCTATGATCCGATTCTGTGGATGATGTCTTCTAACATACTTGGCAAGTTTCGGTTCAGCTCTTTGTCCATAATTATGATCATCATCTTGACATTCATTCTGATCTCTATCACTCGGAACATTATTTTGAGGATTTTCCTGATTTTCAGTAATTGCAGCCTAATGCTCGGGTGCAATGTTCTGTTGCTTGAGAGCGATACACTATTGCTTGGGTAGAGTGTCAGGTTCTTCAGTGTAAACAAACCTATTGTAGTCTTTTGGTTCTTTTATGCTTTTCTCATCATTTTTCTCTGCATATTCATCTATTTTGATATTTGCACTTTCAATGATCTTATTAGAAGATTTGTTAAGACATTTATAATCCTTTCTTTTGGGGGAATACCCTAGAAAGATACCTTCATCACTTTTGGAGTCAATCTTTCCATTTCTATCATCTTTCAAAATATAACATTGACTACCAAAGATTCTGAAGTAACTTACATTGGGTGTGTAACCATACCATAGCTTGATGTAGAGTGCACTGCAAGAAAACCTTGATGGGCTCCAACTCTTTAACAACTATTCAAACTCCTTCCTTGGGCACCCCAACTCCACTAATGTCTTCCAAGGGTGTCTTTTGACTTGCCAAAAGAACCAATATGCTTTTCCTACCTTCTCTTGACTCTCCAAGCCAAGTTGTAGAACTATGCAATTTCTCCTTTAGGGACACCTTCCCTAAACCAAGAAAAATAGTATAAACCTTCACCAAAAACTTAGGAATCTTGTCCTAAGTGATTGAAGACTTCAAATGGACCCCAAGGGTCAAGAATCCACTACTAGATTTGGTCTTGTAGACCCAAGGATACTCGAATCCTAAATGAGCTAGGATTCCTTGTAGCCCTAACCAGAGGGTTTTTAGGACTTAAATTTCAACTGCTGAAGGATCTAGTAGATCTGATTGGGTTTCTAGACACCCTTTATGGATTTTGTAACCCCTCAAAGCCTTAACACTTCACTCCACTCCTACACCCCTGAACTCTCACAAAGCACACATGCCTAATTAGCTAGGTTAGGCTTGGTTTGTTAAGTGGTCAAAGATGGGTTCATGGAGTAAATGCAGAGACTTAGATGGATTCCTCTACCCCAAAATCGTATAGAACCACCCTTGGTGTTATCCTCCCAAACATATATTGCACATGAATATGACTATACCAAAAAGCCAGGCTAATTACATAGAGATAATTAGCCTAGGGCTTGGTCTCATAAATAGTAGGACTAAGATTGAGTGTATGAGCTTTAGGATTCTTGAAGACCATGATCCTAACTTGTATTTTCCAAGTGGCCAAATAGATCGACTGGATAAATCTCAAGTTAGGATCACATCTTTGTGACTAACCCAGTAAACCTTGGTTTCTCATACAGTGACCAAGTAAAATCTATAACTTTTGACAAACTTAACAGAAACACTTCAAACCAACTAGAATTCTTAAGAAACTCAAGACATCATAAAATTCTGCAACTAGATCCACAAGATGAATTTGTACCAGGTCATACACTGTCAAAATAACTCAAAAAACTCTTCTATTTCCTCCTCTAAATATCAAGCTTCGTACACAGTAAGTTCTAACCTTCATGGAAGGCATCAGATCACCTAATAGCATTATCTAGGAATTATATATGCTTCAAGAAGTGGGTGAGGTCAGTTATAAATAAGTTTTCATTCTTCGAGTAACATTTTGCAAAAGTTTCTCATGCAACATTTTGCAAAAAGACAACGTTTTGGCAACATATGGGAAAGTTTCTATTTTGGGCCAATGCTAACCTTACCGAAACCCAATAATGTGGGAGAGGTTCAAAACATGACAAGAACCTATCTGAGGACAATAAACACAACTTCTAACCAAACACTAAAATCACCAAAACTAAGATGGTCTACCTATGGTTTCATGAACCTATTTTTATAACTCACCTTAGGTCCTTCACCTTAGATCATGGACACACACAACCATACACACACAAGGGTGATCTCAAGGATGCACCTTATTAAAAAAACAAAAGCAAGAAAATTAAGAACTTCAGGAGGTGCCTTGCACCATACTCCACAAGGCAAAAGTAACTCAAGTCTCTTGAGTTGGGAGTGCTTCAATCGGATAACCTATTTTCTGAATGTCTTCAGGGGTCATCCAGGTAGCATCTTCAGTGGGGTGGGTTTTTCATTTGACTAAGTACTCATAGTAAGTGCCTCTCCTAGTTTTCTTGTTCACTCTCTTGTCTAGGATGCTTTCAATCTCAGGAGGAGTTTCTTGTGGCATGTCCTTGAGTGGTTGGAGTGTAGGAGGCTCTGGAGTATCTGCAAGATCAATAGTACTGACTTCACCTTTGTAAGCATAGATATCTGCAACATTGAAAATTGGTGATAAGCCAATGTGAGAAGGTAGATCAATTCTATAGGCATTGTTGCCACATTTCTTCAAAATATTGAAAGGGCAAAGATTTTTCATCATAATTTTTGTGTATTTTTCTTTAGGTAGTCTCTCCTTCTTAAGGAGGATCATCACTAAATCTCCCACTTTGAACTGTAGGTCTCTCCTCTTTTTGTTAGCATGTGCTTTATATTTGTTAGTGGTATGTTGTAGTTTGATCTGTACTTGATCATGGATATTCTTCATCACTTCAGCAAAGTCTTTAGCCAGTGCACTCCTTTTGTCCATGTCTTTGATATCCTTGAGTTCCAATACCCCTCTAGGATGAGTTCCATATACAATCTGGAATGGACTTAAACCAATAGTCTAATTTACTGAATCATTGAATGAGAGTTCTACTTGTGCTATGATAGTATCCCAAGTGGCTCCATGTTCTTGTGTGAGGCATCTCAGAAGGTTTCCAAGGGATCTATTTACAACTTTTGTCTGACCATCAGACTGTGGGTGATATACAAAGGACAGTGAAACATTTGTCCCTAACTTTCTCCATAGTGTTCTCCAAAAATGGCCTAAGAACTTAGGATCCCTATCTGAAATGATTGACAGTGGTAGTCCATGGAGTATCACAACTTCTGTGAAGAACAATCCAGCTATGTGGGATGCATCATGGGTTGTCTTACAAGGGATGAAGTGGGCCATCTTTGAAAATCTGTCAACTACAACATAGATGCTATCAAATCCAGACTTGGTCTTGAAGGCATTATATTTTTCCATTAGTATACACAAGGAAAAACATGATCTACACCATTGGTTTACACTACACCGACAGACAGGGCACAGCACTACCCGACGCCAAGGTTACCTGATACTGCCAAGTTCAAATCATCTCAACAAACACTATTCAGTGTTACCCGATGACAAAAAGGTTAAATGTACCTGACGAGTAACAAAAATGAAACCCGAAGGAACAACAAAGAGAGAAACCTGAAAGATGAAGGGAACTCGACGATCAGTTCAATAAAGGAATGCCGACAAACTTTCAGTTCAACCCGACAACCATGAACCGACAGTTAGTTACATCCCACAAAAAGTGGATCCGACTTTCCATGTCAGATAAATCACTCAAGTTGTATATATAGATTCTTGATTTGTTTTTAAAACCATTATGTGCGGAGGAAGCAATGTATTTCTTATTGTTTTAATTAGTTTTACTGATTTAAAACATGCAAACTAAATATCAAGGTCAAGTTGTAAACCTTGGATCTAAGAGTTAACATTGTAATGTGTGATTCTAAGATAGGTCAATACCTGTATAAATAGATGCTCAATCTATTGAAGTAGAGTGTTTTTGTTCGATGAATATTGTAGCCATGGAGAGCATCTAAAGACCAGACAAGAGATTTCATGTAGAAGGACAGAAAAGAATCAAATTAGTTTCAAGAACAAGAACACAGGCTACCGACGAGAAGAGAAAGGTATTAATCAGTCACTTAAGGTGATATTATTTTTATGAGAGCTTTAATGGATCTACAATCAGCAATTGTAGATTGCATACAATCAGGTCAATCATATGTACTCATTCTAACAAGTGTAGTACACTTAAGAAATCGTTTCAAGAAAGGTGGACCTAACAGTCCTATTGTAAATCTCTTAACCGAGTGCACACTTAAATCAGTGTTGCTAAAGCTCTTAACAGAGTAGATCTTAACTGGTCTCCACTTTAATACTCCTAACAAGGTAGATCATCAAAAGTGATCAATTTAAGCCTTTATCGGCTCCCTTCCATTATGCAAATAGTGAAGTTTTGTGGGTGTCATCCTAACCACAGTTTTTACTTCCTAACAGGAGTTTTTTGCGATATCATATCTTGTGTTATGTGTTTATTACTTTCATGAATGTTTCTATGAATGTTACAAACAAGTAAAGATTATGAATTAATGTTACATGCATAAGAAAGAACACCAGTAATGGTCGGTAATACAGTAATGAATGATTACTAATGATGAATGGTGAAAAGAGTTAAAATTTTTAGAGGTACTGATTCACCCCTCCCCTCTTAGTACTACTTCCCATTAATCCCAATAATTGGTATCAGAGCTAAGTCTCTTCTTGGAAAAGCTTAAAGGCTTAAGAGTAAATATCATACAATGGAGAAGTAAAAACTTGATAAGAATATTGAGAATAAAAAGCGTGGATACAGATGTTCTATGAACAGTATAAAGAAGAAAGAATCAAGATGAGAGAGTTGTTGGATGAAAGGAAAGGTATGGCAACCTGAAGCAATGAGAAAGATAATCAAGAAGAAGAGATTCCAGATTTCTTTGAATCTTCAGGATACAATGCAAGTAATACATCAGAAGAGAATATCACAAATCTGAAGGAGATCAATCAACATTTGACAAAGCAAATAAAGATGCTGCAAATCGGTCAAGAGAGCCAGATGGTAAGAATGATTGATGTGATGAGTTCTGCTAGACAAGCTGAAACAAAAAGAACACTTGTTATTTTTTACAGAAGGAAGATTAGAGAGAAGCTATAGGAAAAGGAGTTAGAAATTCAAAGACATGTTGAGCATCACCATGAGATCACAAATCAGATTATTCTAATGAGTCAAGAAGCAAATAGAATGAATATAGAACTCATTAAAAGAGTGCAGGATATCAGTGAACTAAGAGAAGAAAATAAAAAACTAAAGCATGACGTTAGAATTCAGCAACAACATAATGAAGTTATCAAAAAGGCTGAAGAGAGAAATAAAAGAATGGATGATTTTCTTGAAGGACAACGAAGAGTCAACAACAACAATGGTTTGGGCTTTACCAAAAAATGGAGAATCATCAAATCAAGTCAATCCAAAGAATGTCTATGAAAATCCAAGACCAAGAAAGCTGACATGCAAGCATTGTGGAAAGAAAGGCCGCACATCAAATGTATGTTGAGCCTAAATGAAAGGTATTCCTAAATCTACATCTTCATTCATAGGATTCTGTTATAAATGTAACAAGAAAGGACATAAAGCATATGAATGTAAGTCTAAGATGGAACAGCCAAAGAAGGAAACCTACATGGACAAATATTGTCCTACATGCAAGATGAATGGGCACACAAGTCTTGAATGCTGGAAAAAGAAAAGGCAAGCATGGAAGCCAAAAGGTCAAGAAACTCCCTATCAACCAAAGAGAATCGGTAATCAATATGTATGGGGCTACAATACTTGGAAAAACTATATAGCATGTGGTAGATATGGTCACATTGTTGCAAACTGCATGAGGGCATGGACCAAAAGGTCTAGAGGCTGGTCAAACCCTGGAATTGCATGCTTACACTGTCACAAAGTTGGTCATCTCAAAAAGGATTGCAAAGACCGAATGACAGAGACAAGCACATATCCCAATGGAAGCACCATTGAAGATATACGAAGGGCTAGAGACAAAATGTGGAGAAAAGCTTCAAGCAATGATGAAGCTAGACCAAGCAATGCAGATGGTGACACCCCATCCAATCGATCTGGTGACATCACCACCCCTACTTAAGCTGAACAAGTATGGAACTGCTCTACACCAAGTCATATTTTGCATCAATTCCATTATACAAATTGATAGATAGTCAAAATATGCATAATAAAGATGCATATTATGTTACTTGTTTCAATTCTGAGAAAACAACCCCATCATTATACACATACCGAAAATCATCAGTGAAAATAAAGGATGAGTTGTTCACACTTACCATAATTTGTCAGTCAACACATAAAATGGTTAAGTTACCAATGTAACCCGACAACCGTCGGTAAGGAAGCAAAAGTGATAAAGTTGTCATGACAGAATATCGATATCCTTCGACAAAAGAAAAATTGTTAAGAGCTAACCTGAGCATCCTAACAACACCGATGATGATTTTTTGAAAGTCCTCCCGATGAACTCCGTCTTCATGTCCTGACGAGTCATTGAGCATTTATGACAAAGACTTAGGGCAAAAAGTCTATAAATAGATGACGGAAGCACTTCATTTTGCACCCACGATTTTAAGAGAAAGCAGAGCAAAAAATAGAGCGATTGAAGAGCAGAAAGAAGACCGACCTCAACATGATCTAAGAACATATAAAATAGATCATTCACCATTATCATAGATCAAAGTAAGTACCGAGGGCACCGAAAGATCTCTATCGTTATTTTTCAAGAAAGCCCTAAATTTCAAGAAAGCCCTAAAACTTGAAAAACGATGGCAACCACATCGAGAACCATAAAGATCAAGAGTGATAAGAAGAATGTGGTTAGGTTAATCAAGAATAACACCTGTGTTGAACCCAAATAAAAGATATTCCTGGAGATTGCATCGCAACCCGATGAAATCGGCGCGTATTCTAAGATTCCACCTAGGGTTTTTCTTATGGAAGACTTTAGGTTTTATATTCACTGCAAGATTGCCAAAATTGGTGATCTAGAGATGGATGAAACTTATAAGAAGCATTGTGATGCAGAAGGGAACCTAAAGGAAGAGCACAAACACTTAGAGGTTAAAGGAATAACTAATGCCCTATAATTCCCGAGGGACTTCAAGGCCAACTGGATTAGGTTGGTACTTAGCAGAATGCATGACTAGAAGTTGTGGTTGGATCAACCCAAACAAATCACCAAGGATGTCCTTCACGTTGTCACTGGCTATCCAATAACCGACAAGCCTAAGGCTCACAAGCATCCCTCCAGGCCAGAAGTCACAAAGCTCACAAAAGCTTAATGGGACAACAAAGGACTGAAAGTAAACACCATCACCGACGAAGAACTGAGGTTCGGTGCATGTGTGATTGGTTATAAGATCTTTCAAGCAAGCATGTTGAACAACATATCTGCAACTTCAGTAAGTACAGCTTACAAGATAGTGACAAAGGGAATATAGATGGATCTATGTGAAATCATGCTAAAGCAACTTGATGAAAACATTATCACAATCAGTTCCACAAAGACTAACACATGTAAGTTCGGCTCACTTATCATGTGTATATTTTTCTACTTTCAAGAGTACTTTCCTTCAGTAGGAAAAGTGAAATGGGACACTACAAAACCGGTGACATTACAGATTAGTGAACTAATTAAGTCACTAGGAGATAATTTTGAATCTTTTATGACTGCATACTTCCTTGAATTCAAGGAAAAGATGATGGAAACGACAAGGATCCCTGAACAAATTGTTGAAAAACATAAGGATGAGATATGTTTTATGGTGGACACAGATTTCACCCACATCAAATTGGTTGTACCTAGGAAAGCTTGGTTAGCACCACTAGATTATGAAATCAACATAGATCATGCCACAAATGCAATTGATGCATTGATCAATGAGCCTATTGACAGCAAACAACCAAGGTTTGGAACCTATAAAGAGGCCAGATCAGAAAACATAAGAAGCATCTTCTACAAATCCTTCACCAAGCACTTCAGACAGGACAAATGAACTAGCAACAGTAGTTCATACATCTGCATCCCCACAATTCTCAAAGAAGAAAAAGAGCAAGCATAAGAATCCAGTAACTCTGGATGAATTCATTGAAATTCCAGTTTGTGATCAGAGGACATTGGATCCAAATGAATTGACCAAGTATGCAAGACTTTGTGAGAGGAAGGCAATGGAAGATAAACTAAGGAAAGCCACTAAGGATTAAAAGGTACTGGAAGTAGCAAGAGGTATACTTTAGAAAATAGTACCTGATGTAGATATTGATAAGACAACCCCAATGCTTGATCAATTGGTGGTACTCACAGATGCAATACAATCTCAAAACATCGATGCTGAGAAGGTCATGGAAGAAAGACTTGAACAGAAGTATGAGTTCAAGCTAGCACAAAAGATAAGCCAAGAAGTGGCATTTAAAAAGGTAAAGCTTTCTAAATTGGTGAGCACAATTGATCCGATCATCTCAGAATCTATTACTTTGATACAGAAATTGTGCATGCTTGATCAACTCACATAGGAGTATGCTAAAAAGATAGCACAAATAGATGGTGATCTTAAGACAAGTGCACAAAGTCTCACAAATAATGAAGAGGCAATAAAATTGCACAATGAGAAACTCAAACAGGCTTGGAAATTGAGACAGGACATACAAATTACAGAGACAAAGTACATAGATGAGGTAAATGAGCTCCAAGCTCAACTCTTATTGACACTTTCACTACTGCAACAATATGTGACAAAGGAAAACACACTAATTGCCACCCCAGAAATGTCTATCCTAGATAGCATTTATGATATGCAAGCAAGGATAGAGCTAGAGCACATGGCACTAGAACTCCTACAAGAAAAATGGGAGAAATTGCTTGAAGATATCAAGACGACCCATTCCATATTCTTGACACATTGTAAGTTACACATTTTTATCACAATTTTTTGGCATCTTATAAGTTGTACATTTTTTTCATGAGTATCAAATAAAGGGGGAAATGATATGTACAGTTCAGTTAGTATAAAGGGGGAAGTGATATGTATAGTCACAATACAAGAAGGGGGAAATGAAAAGAGGAAATGATGTGTACAGTCATACAACTGAAAGAGAAAAGAACAGGGAATGTATAGTACAAAGGAAAGTATACATGTACATATATACTTATACTATACCGATGCATACAGTTAGGGGGAGTCATGTAATGACAAGGATATAGACATGGTGTACATACTAAAAACTTTTATATTATGCACATATCAGTTTTTGATACTAATGTCAAAGGGGGAGATTGAAAGCATTATATTTTTCCATTAGTATACACAAGGAAAAACATGATCTACACCATCGGTTTACACTACACCGACAGACAGGGCACAACACTACCCGACGCCAAGGTTACCCGATACTGCCAAGTTCAAAGTAACCCGACAAACACTATTCAGTGTTACCCGATGACAAAAAGGTTAAAGGAACCTGACGAGTAATAACATTGCAACCCGACAGAACAGAAAAGAGAGGAACCTGAAAGATGAAGGGAACCCGATGATCAATTCAACAAAGGAACGCCGACAGACTTTCAGTTTAACCCGACAACCATGAACCGATAGTCACTTACATCCCACAAAAAGTGGATCTGACTTTCCACATCAGATAAATCACTGAGGTTGTATATATAGCTTCTTGATTTGTTTTTAAAACCATTATGTGCAGAGGAAGCAATGTATTTCTTATTGTTTTAATTAGTTTTACTCATTTAAAACATGCAAACTAAATATCAAGGTCAAGTTGTAAACCTTGGACCTAAGAGTTAACATTGTAATGTGTGATTCTAAGATAGGTCAATACCTGTATAAATAGATGCTCAATCTATTGAAGTGGAGTGTTGTTGTTCGATGAAGATTGTAGCCACAAAGAGCATCTAAAGACCAGACGAGATATTTCATGCAGAAGGACAGAAAAGAATCAAATCAGTTTCAAGAACAAGAACACAGGCTACCGATGAGCAGAGAAAGGTATTAATCAATCACTTAAGGTGATATTATTTTTATGAGAGCTTTAATGGATCTATAATCAGCAATTGTAGATTACATACAGTCAAGTCAATCATATGTACTCATTCTAACAAGTGTAGTACACTTAAGAAATCCTTTCAAGAAAGGTAGACCTAACAGTCTTATTGTAAATCTCTTAACTGAGTGCACACTTAAATCAGTGTTGCTAAAGCTCTTAGCAGAGTAGATCTTAACCGGTCTCCACTTTAATACTCCTAACAGGGTAGATCATCAGAAGTGATCAATTGTAAGCCTTTACTAGCTCCCTTCCATTCTGCAGATAGTGAAGTTTTGTGGGTGCCATCCCCACCGCAATTGTTACTACCTAACAGGATTTTTCTGCGTTATCATATCTTGTGTTATGTGTTTATTACTTTCATGAATGTTTCTATGAATGTTACAAACAAGTAAAGATTATGAATTAATGTTAAATGCATAAGAAAGAACAACAGTAATGGTTGGTAATAAAGTAATGAATGATTACTAATGATGAATGGTGAAAAGAGTTAAAAGTTTTAGAGGTACTGATTCACCCCTCCCCTCTCAGTACTACTTCCCATTAATCCCAACAGGTCTTTGGAAGACCTAGGACAAATTCCATACTTACTAAATCCCAAGGTTTTGAAGGGATGGGTAAAGGAGTGTATAACCCTGCATTGGAGGTGTGTCCTTTGGCCTGTTGGCAGACTGAACAACTCTCCAAAAAACTCCTAACATTTGTCTGCAATTTGGGCCAGTGGTAGAATCTCCTAACCATATCCAATGTTTTGTCCACCCCAAAGTGACCAGCTAGGCTTCCACAGTGCTTTTTTTTTAAAATGTTCTCTCTCATGGATCCTTTTGGGATACATAATGAACTTCCCTTGAAAAGAAGACCATCTTGCACAATAAACTCTGAGAAATCAGCGTGGTATATGTTTGTCTTCTCAATACAAATCTGATAAGCCTCTTTGAACTCTTCATCCTTAACATACATATCCTTCATGGCATGAACTCCAACACTCTCCAACTGAATGGCTTGGGTAGTTAGGTGTCTCCTACTAAGAGCATCAGCAACTTTGTTTACAATCCCTTTTTATGCTTGATAGAAAATGTATATGACTGTAAGAACTCCATCCACTTCACATGTTTGTGATTAAGTTTCTCTTGCTTGTTTAGAAAGCTAAGTGCATGGTTATCAATAAAGACTACAAACTCCTTGGGCAACAGATAATGCCTCCATTTCCTAAGTGACTGAACCATTGCATACATTTCAAGATCATAAGTGGAATATTTTTGTTTAGCTTCATTGAGCTTCTCACTGAAAAAAGCAACTGGCCTCCCTTCTTGGCTCAAGACTCCCCCAATGGCTTTTTTGCTTGCATCACATTCTACTGTAAATATTTTATGAAATTCTGGTGGAACTAGGATAGGCTACTCTGCAATCTATTTCTTCAAAAACTCAAAGGACTCATTAGCTTCATTAGTCCATGAAAATATGCATTTTCTTCCACCTTTAATGGTATTGATAATGGGAGCACATATGCCACTAAAATTTTAGATAAATTTTCTATAAAAACTACTTAAACCATGGAAGTTCTTTACCTCTGAAGGAGTAGTAGGAGGTGGCCAATTCAGGATGGCTTCAACCTTAGAAAGGTCCATTTTGAGACTGTTCTTGGAGATCACAAAACCTAAGAACACAAGTTCTTCTTGCATGAATACACATTTCTCTATATTTATCTTCAATTTCTCCTCATGGATTTTTCTCATCACCATGTCCAAATGCTTGATGCGTTCTTCTGTGCTCCTGCTAAAGATCAAAATTTCATCAAGGTATACAATAACAAATTTGTTAAGAAAAGGATTCAATACCTCATTCATCAAACTCATAAAGGTGCTTGGAGCATTGGAAAGGACAAAAGGCATCACAAGCCATTCATAGAGGCCTTCTATGGTCTTGAATATTGTCTTCCTCTCATCTCCCTCTCTGATTCTTATCTGATGGTAGCCACTCTTGAGATCTATCTTGGAGTAATAGGTTGCACTCCCCAAATAGTCCATCAAGTCCTCTATTCTAGGCATAGGAAACCTATATATGGGGGTTATCCTATTGATTTCCCTAGAGTCCATACATAGTCTCCATGTGCCTTATTTCTTGGGTGCTAGGACTGCAGGGACAGCATAAGGACTCACACTCTTCCTAATGAGGCCTTTTGACAACAATTCTTCAATTTGTCTTGCTATCTCTTGGTTTTGTTCAGGGGTCATCTTATATGCTACCTTGTTTGGAAGAGCGGCCCCTGGTATGAATTATATACAGTGACTTACTTCCCTTTCAGGTGGCAAAGACTCTGGTGTGTTCTCGGCTATAGTACCCTTATACTAGTCTAATAATGCCTTCACCTCTTTGGGGCCTACATCCCTAATAGGAACTTTAACCTTTGGCTCTTTCAATGGTGTCTTTTTGGGCCTTACTACTAAGGCATAACAAGGTGTATCCCTTTCTTTTAGTACCTTCATGAATTCATTTTTCCCTATATGTAAGACAGTGCTAGTAGCATGTTTTTCTTTCTCACAATCAGGGAGTGGGTTCATCACATACTCAACACCATCCTTAAATATAGTGTAGACATTGGACTTTCCATCATGCTTAGCATCTACATCATATTTCCAAGGCCTACCTAATAAAAAATGACATGCATCCATCTTTGTGCTATCACATAGAACCCTGTCTGTATACTCCCCTATCTTGAAATCTACCCAAACTTGTCCATTGATGATGGTTTGTTTTCTTTTGTCAACCAAGAATCCTTATAGGGAAAAGGATGAGGAATTACACACAAATTTAGCTTAGTGACTAACTCCCTAGATGAAATATTATCAGTGGATCCAGAATCAACGATAACCTTACATACCTTGTTGTTCACCTTGCAGCTTGTTATGAACAGTGACTTTCTTTAAGGTGGTTCTGCAGTAGTAGGTACTCTTAGGACTGTCCTTTGCATCATGAGACATTCTCCTGGTTCTGGATTTGCAGGTGTTGAAGTTGCTGAATGATAGGAGGATACACTATGACTGACATCTTCTTGGGTGAGTTGTACTCTTTTTTCCCCTCCTTGTCTGCTGGTGCCACTTTTTTTAAGACATCTAAAGGATTGGTGTCCAATTTGATTACAAGTAAAACATTTCCCTGTGAAGACACTAGGTCCTCTTCCACCAAATCTCCCTCTATTGTTTGATCTCTTGCCTCTGAAGCTACCTCTATTATTATGTTCTCCATCTGGCTCATGGCTACTAAACTCCCCTTGACTTCTTTGGAATGGACCCCTTCCATTGAATCTACCCCTGCCTCTAAAATTATTCCCTCTACCTCTGTTAATTTGCTCTCCTCTCCTCTTATGTTTTTCTTCAATTTTTAGTGCCATTTGAAAACACTTATACATTGATTGAGGGTTGAATAGGCTCATTTCATCTTGAATATTGTATTTCAATCCCTTTAGATACCTTGCCAACTTGTGTTTCTCACTCTCTAGAACTTTGGCCTTCAAGGTCATCTTGTGAAACTCCTCAGTATATCCACTCACATCAAGGTCCTTCTATCTTCAGTTTTGAAACTTTTTATGAAGGGTAATCTCATAGTCTTCTGGCACAAACTGTCTTTTGATCTCTACTAACATCTTTTTCCATGTTGAGATAGGGTTCTTTTCCACTTCCATCCTTTCATTTTATAGAAAATTCCACCAGCTTAATGCAGGACCCTTCATTTTGGATTTTGCAATTTTGACCTTCTGATTTTCAGAGATATTATCACATTCAAAATAATTCTCCAAGGCTTCTACCCAATCCATACATTCTTCAGGATCCATTTTCCCACAAAACATAGGAATGTCTGATTTCTGATCTCTTCTTCCAACTCTCTCAAGAGCTTCAAGAAGTCTGACTTTCTCTGCTGGTATTCTTTTGTTTCATCTTGCTCAGTATCTTCTTCTTCTTCTTCAGAATCTCCTCTCTCCTCCTTCTATGTTTGGAGGTCATTCAACTTCCTTATCTCCTCCTCCATATTTTTGTTCGTGGCTACTTTTTCTCTGACAATTTTAGCTAACTCCACATTTGTGATTCTAGTGGGGAATTCCTCTTCTTGACATCTTTCTATTTTGTCACCCATTCTTCTCTTCTTCCAAGATCTTAGCAGGCTTTGATACCACCTGATGTAGAGTGCACTGCAAGAAAACCTTGATGGGCTCCAACTCTTTAAAAACTATTCAAAATCATTCCTTGGGCACCCCAACTCTACTAATGTCTTCCAAGGTTGTTTTTTGACTTTCCAAAGGAGCCAATATGCTTCCCCTACCTTCTCTTGACTCTCCAAGCCAAGTTGTAGAACTCTGCAATTTCTCCTTTAGGGACACCTTCCCTAAACCAAGCAAAATAGTATAAACCTTCACCATAAACTTAGGAATCTTGTCCTAAGTGATTGAAGACTTCAAATGGACCCCAAGGGTCAAGAATCCACTACTAGATTTGGTCTTGTAGACGCAAGGATACTTGAATCCTAAATGAGCTAGGATTCCTTGTAGCCCTAACCAGAGGGTTTTTAGGACTTAAATTTCAACTGTTGAAGGATCTAGTAGATCTAATTGGGTTTCTAGACACCCTTTATGGATTTTGTAAACCCCTAAAAGCCTTAACACTTCACTCCACTCCTGCACCCCTAAACTCTCACAAAGCACACATGCCTAATTAGCTAGGTTAGGCTTGGTTTGTTAATTAAGCGGTCAAAGATGGGTTCATGGAGTAAATGCATAGACTTTAATGGATTCTCCTACCCCAAAATAGTCTAGAACCACCCTTGGTTTGATCCTCCCAAACATATATTGCACATGCATGTGACTGTACCAAAAAGTCAGGCTAATTACATAGAGATAATTAGCCTAGGGCTTGGTCTCATAAATAGTAGGACTAAGATTGAGTGTCTGAGATTTAGGATTCTTGAAGACCATGATCCTAACTTGTATTTTCCAAGTGGCTGAATAGATCCACTGGATAAATCTCAAGTTAGGATCACATCTTTGTGACTAACCCAGTAAACCTTGGTTTCTCAGAAAATGACCAAGTAAAATCTATAACTTTTAACAAACTTAACAAAAACACTTCAAATCAACTGGAATACTTAAGAAACTCAAGACATCGCAAAATTCTACAACTGGATCCACAAGATGAATCTGTACTAGGCCGTACACTGTCAAAATAACTCAAAACACTCTTCTATTTCCTCCTCTCAACATCAAGCTTTGTACACAGTAAGTTTTAACCTTCATGGAAGGCATCAGATCACCTAATAGAATTATCTAGGAGTTACAGATACTTCAAGAAGTGGGTGAGGTTGGTTACAAAGAAGTTTTCATTCTTCGAGCAACATTTTTCAAAATTTGCTCATGCAACATTTTGCAAAAAGACAACTTTTTGGCAATAGATGGGAAAGTTGCTATTTTGGGAAAATGCTAACCTTACCGACCCCCAATGATGTGGGAGAGGTTCAAAAAATGACAAGAACCTATCTGAGGACATAAAACAAAAATTCTAACCAAACACTAAAATCACCAAAACTAACATGGTCTAACTATGGTTTCAGGAACCTAGGTTTATAACTCACCTTAGGTCCTTCACCTTACATCATAGACCCACACAACCACACACACACAAGGGTGATCTCAAGGATTCACCTTATTACAAACACAAAAGAAAGAAAATTAAGAACTTCAGGAGGTTCCCTGCAACATAGCTCATAGGGTGTCTTCTTGGTGTCTTTATTTAATTGTACTATGTTCAATGTGTAGACAGTAGTACTGACAGCTTCTCTCCAGAAAGTTTGTGTGATGATTTTATCTATCATCAGTGTTCTTGCACAGTCATGAATGGATCTATTTCTCCTTTCAAAAATTCCATTTTGTTGTGGTGTTCTTGGTGCATAAACCTAACTTTTAATTCCATGCTCATTGCAATAGTTAGTGAATTCATCAGAAACAAATTCTCCTCCTCTATCTGATCTTAAAATTTTCAATTCCTTACCACTTTGTTTTTCTACCATAGTTTTATACCATTTAAACATCTTGAATGCTTCTGAATTTTCTTTTAGAAACATAACTGTCATCATTCTAGAATAATCATCTACAAAGAGATTGAAATATCTATCACCATAGTAACTCTTTGTCCTCATGGGTCCACATAGATCAGTATGGACTAATTTTAGAATAGCATTAGATGTATGGGCTTTTCTCTTGAAACTAGACTTTGTCATCTTACCTTTTTGACAATTCTTACACATGATATGTTTGGGCTTTGACATGCTCAGTAAGCCTCTTACTTTCCTTTTATTGCTTATCTTTATCATGTTGTCAAAATTTACATGACATAATCTCTTATGCCACAACCATATGTCTTCGTTTCTAGCCATTAAATAAGTAGTTTTTATATCATCAAGATAGAATAGGTTACCTTTGGTCTGTTCACCATTCCGATCAACCTTACTGATTCATTGAAGATATTTGCCTTCTTATTCTCAAATTATACTCGGTGACCTTTGTTATTCAGTTGTGAAACACTTAACAGATAATAATTAAGTCCTTTTACCTAGTATGCATTTTCACATTTGATCGGGTTATTTAGCATTATAGTTCCTTTACCTTCAACTGGACAAGGTGTGTCATTACCCATTCTTACTGATCCACCATTATAGTACTCAAAAGTTTCAAGCTTTTGTTTATCACTGGTCATGTGGTGAGTGCAGTCACTATCTATAATCCACACATCATTCTTACTAACCTTAGATATGAGTGCAGTTTCTACATACCTTTCTTCTTCGTCTGAATCATCCTTCATGGCTACAAATACCATCTCAATGTCTTCATAAGATTCAATGTCAATATCTTCATCTTTGTTCTTAGCTAGGTAATAAGCTTTTTTCTCTTTGTCCTTGTAGTCTCGGGTATCTCTTCTATCAGATTGTCAGTTGCTTCGGTAATCTTTGTTGTCACTTCTATCAAACTTCTTTTCATATGATCTTTCATTACTTATGTCATCTTTTCTTCTGTTAGGACATCTAGTAGAAAAGTGTCCAATCTCTTTACAATTAAACCATACAAGTGGTAATTTACCTTTGTATCTACATTTGCCTCTCTGCAATCTTCTAGCCATTAGTGCTTCAATCTCACCTTTATCTTTTCGATTCTCTGAAGTCTTTGACTCTTTGTATATATAACCAATTAGATTATATCAAGCTGACATCAGTGAAAATACAATCCATTAACTAATTTAATGTCTTGCATTCACTTTCGGTAGCTTGGCGATCATCAACTTAACATCTTCAAACATTAATTAGTTATAGTTTGTCAATCTCTCCCTTTTGCATTGATGGCAACATAATACATTATCACACTATATTATTACTAATACAATATGAAATATACCAGTTGTAGTTCATCAATTTCTCCCAAATATTATTGTTCTATAACCAATACAAATGTCTGGCTTTCGGTAAGCTCATATAGCTTAGATTTGTTTCTTGCAGAGTGCTTTCTTCAATCTTCAATCCCTTCACTGGATAGATGTAGTAGCTTCTGATTCTTTCTCTGATGTTGTCTCTCCCTTTGATTTTTCCTCTCCTTGATTATCTCTTTTTCCTTTGACAGCAATAAGTCATCTCTTCCTCATGATATTTCTTTCCCTTATGATATATAGGAACTTCTCTCCTTTTGATGAATATTTCATATGTAATCTCTCCCTCTGGATATTTTGGATATTCTCTCCCTTTGGATAATTAGGAACTTCTCTCCCTTTGACAATAATGCCAAAGTAAACTTTGATTATGCCAAAGTTATATCCTTTCACCTTTTTATAATATACTCCTTGAATTTCATTATCCATCAGCAATACAGTGACTCTGGTTTTCGGTGTAGATATGTACCTTGTTGTGTACAGATGCATCTTTGCAGTCCATCTCTTTGCTTGCATCAACATGAATGATCTTCCGATTATGTATAGGCTGATGCAGCCTCCTAGTCATCTTACTGACCAATAGACAAGGGTCGGACCCCTAGTCTGTTTCTCAGGTACTCAAATGTATCTTTAGGCATTGGCTTTGTGAATATATCAGCTAATTGTTCCTTTGATTGAACATGTTCCAGTATCATTTCTTTCTCTTGTACTTGTTCTCTTAAGTAATGATACTTTATTGCAATATGTTTTGTCTTAGCATGCATGACTGGATTCTTAGAAATGTTAATTGCACTGGTATTATCACAATAGATAATCACTGGCTCAAGAATCTTCATATTCATACCTTCCAGTAATTGTTTGATCCATGCAATATTAGAGAAATTTACAGCAGCAGCCACATATTCTACTTCTGCGATAGATTGTGAGATGCATCCTTGCTTCTCACTGATCCATGTGACAAGTGTTGACGGGGTTTTGCTGACCGGGTCCGCCAACAGTCATAAGTTGTCACCGGGTTCCGGAGAAATCAGCCAACTCCGCCTGTAAAGGTTGTCCCGGGGAAATAAATCCTCCGGACCTTCAAGCACCTGGGTGTCAGGTCACGACGGTGCAGGGCTCGGTTGGGAGAGGTGACTATTTTTCGAGGGGGATAGCTGGTTACTTCAACTCATTTCTCCCGGAGATTCGATTTAGTGAGGGTTTCCCAGAGTATTCCACACTTGGCAAATAAAACGAAAAATATCCTGCAGGGTTAGAAACATTTATCTAACTATAGTCATGCCGAAAAGTCCGGAACATCAACAATACTCTGAAAGACTACTAAATACCGAAGAAATACACAACCATCAGTTAGCATTTTATCAGTACCGGGAATAAAGAGGTCGTTAATCTACTTTAACACATTCAGAGCAAAGGACATGCAGAACGTCAAAGCATGAAATACCATTAACTCGGAAGCAGAGATGATAACAACAGCATTGCCATGAATCCTTCCTTCTTTATTAATGTTCAATTCAGCAAGCACTGGTGCATGATACAATGGTGGCTCCAAGGGAGCATCTAACTACTAAGAACAGAACAAAAGAGCATTGAGCTCTGCAACTGAACAGGCTAGAAATTACTTTGCTATTTCTTATGGACAACAAAATCATCAATTTTGCCGACCCTTGGAAATGGATCGATTTACCTATTTATACAACTCTCTAAACCTAACCCTAACTGCATTTGAATAAAATACAATATCTGGGGGCCGGTACTACCTGTGCCACCCTACAAAAGACCTGGAGACGGAATAGGTCTGCCAGGTCAGAGGAAGAAGATAAGAATATACATCGGAAGAATCGG
>MU224083.1:2189306-2236054 GCA_018584345.1 Thuja plicata
AATCACATTAATATAATTGAGTTAGTATCCACAGGTGTAAGGAACCTTGGAGTTTTCTCATGTTCTTCATGAGTATTTACTTTTCAAGAGAGGGTTGAGTGTTTGATATCCTGTATCAAGTATTCAAATCATATATGTTATGTAGTGGTACAAAACTAACATCAACACAGTGTCACAGGACGCATGAGCGGCAAGCAAACATTTGCACAACATGCTAGTGTTTAGAAAAATTGAACTAAAAATGATAAGTGACAAGAGAAATACATGGATAATGCAAAACCGATGCTAAAAGATAGTTGTTGAAAAGGGACCCTGAGCATCTTGAGAGGGAAGAGACTTATGGGTGAACCCACAATATTCCTCCTAAAATTCGCAAAGCAGGCGGATTTAGAAAGTACTTTCGATAGAAAGTAGGGACTTTCGATATAAAGTACTCTCTATCGAAAGTAAATTCTATCGAAAGTCCTTGATTAAGGGCAATTCTAGTCAAATAATTTTGATAGAAAGTAGTTTTGACTGAAACTAATTAGTTTCTATCTAAAGTCTCTGATTAGAGGTCATTTGCAGAGATTAACACAAGTCTGAAGTTTTCATGGCTTTGGGGCTCAAGCGCGGGGCTCAAATGGAAGAATAAGGAGACATCCTTTTGCATCGCACAAGTACTATGAACAAGCTTTCTAACAAATATAGATTTGACAATTTTTGAATTAAATAGGCTTATGTTTTTTTACGTGCATCAATGTAGGTTTTTTATCAAATATAAACCTCCAAGTTTCACGTTCAATGAAAAATAGTAGAAAAGAATTTTAAAAAATTTGAAAAATAATAGTGCCCTCCGTCTTCGAGTCTACTTTCTATCAAAAAAAATTAAATTTCGATAAATACACAACAAGTTATAAGATATGTAGTCAAGGTATGTCAAAATTACGGTTTACTCAACTTCAAACGTTCATAAAATATGCAATAATCATGATAATGTCATCAAACCAATTGCATTCCCTCCGTATGGATGTTACAAAACTAAATTCAAAAGAAGCACATTGATATCTATTTTAGAAAAAAAAGTTATGCTCTATGAAGTCAATGTAACTCTTTGAAAATGACGTTTTCAGCAACATAGTAGTTTTCATGGGAGAAAAAATAAACCATTCAAATCAATTCAAAAAAAAGGAAAAAAAATATATTTAGAATCTAAATAGAAAATGCTAAAAGACTCTAGTTTACTTCATCTTCTGATTTCAAACAGTTTAATGGCAATATGCATCCGAATCTGAAATTTTTTTTCAAAATGTAGAGTTCAATGTCCGTTCAGGCAAAAAAGTGTAACCCACTATTGTGGGTTCACCCTTATGTAAGGGCTAAAATGGACCTACAAAAATACTAGGGGAATGGACACTAAAGCGGTTACAAAACTGTAGTTAATATTGCAAAGGGGTATGCAATTATTGACTCTACACCAAGTTTATCATATCTAGATCACAATTTTGGAATCACCTTAGATATAAAAAATTGAAATACATGAATCATACTCTACTTTAGACCCCACCATAGAGAAATTTCCTTAGGCTTATTATTGGCCTTAGTCCCAACTTTTTTAGCATAGTTCTAGATATAATTATACCCCTATCATGAAGTACTATACATCTAGCAATTGTCATTCGAGGATTACCTTTGCTAAATCATCAATGTTTATCTTCATCCTTTCCTTTTTAGGTTTTCTCCATTAATATATTGTCTTATAAACTTCTTAGTGATTTAGATGTTGTCCATATGATAGGTAATTCTTGTTTCAATCTGGAGTACAATTTAATATAGGTAGAAGTTTGGGAAGTGTTTTGGTGTTTGATATGATTGATATTTTCTCTTATCACATTATTTATAATGTGTAGAACCTCTTTGTTGTTGTTCATATCCTCCCTAAAAATCCTTTTGTTTATCTCCTTCCAAAAACCCTAGGAAAATAAGGCGAGAAAATTTCTCAAAAGTTCCTTCAATATAGGGCGTTTTAAGGGGTGGTCATCCTCCAAATTTCAACTTGAAGCTCCTTGTGGTCCAAGGAAAAGCCAAATAAGTTTGAAGAGAAGAAAGTGCCTTGTCCCAAACCTCCCTAGTGAAAATATAAGGGAAAATTAAATGATCCATTAACTCATTTTCCTTGTAGCATAAGATACACCTATTAACTGAATTGCGGCCTCTATTGATGAGGTTTTATGTAATCAAAATCTTGTTGTAATTAGATATCCGCTATAAAGGGTTAATTTAGGGGTTACATTTTTATTTACCATTGAAATATATAGGGTATCAAGTTTGAGCGGGAGTAGGGGTAGGTCTTCTAATCCTCTTCTTGCTCCAGACTGGAGTGATACCTCTTTGATCTTCCTTATCCTTCTTGAATTTATCATTGACTTTTTATTTTCCCTTGTAATATATGTTTGAATTAATAGATATCTCTCCTTTACCAAAACCAATTATTCCTTTATCCCTGGAGGGTTTCTAAAAAATGAGCATCTCATCGAGCAGTTCACCGCCGCCTTTAAGTTTCAAGTTCTTTTCAATCTATACATTTGCAAATTCCAACTCTCTACTCAGTGTCACAATTTCTTGTTCAAGCATAGAGCTCAATATTTAATTTGTTCTTTGGCTACTTCCAAATATTTCCTCAACATTGGAAACTTCTTCAAGTTAGTTGTATGAATCATTAGATTTGATTTTTAACTTTGTCTCAAGATTTTCAGGAGTCTTCTTACCTTCTTCAATCTGCTTCTTCATATCGATAACAATTTCTTCATCTCTCTTCCATTTTCCTTGAAATTATTCCAATTTAGCAAGTGCACGTCTTATTTCTCCTTCAAGATCCACAACTACATCAATATCACATTCTTTTGTCTCCATAGCATCCAAATCTCTCAAATTCAAGCATGGTGTTCAAATTACAAAATTACCTCAGTTATTAGACTGATTCTTCAGGAACTTTTATCTTACACTAATTGTTAAACACACCTATGGATGCTAAGAGGGGAGGTGAATCAGCATGCACTAATACTTTAACCTTTTGTTTCACAAATTCTTATCAATTGTCTTTATCCAACTAACTGCCAATGAAAGATATTGCAATAAACACGTGAACACTAGATTTTACATGGAAAACCTAATATAGGAAAATTCATTGTGAGAATCAAACTCACCATATAAAGAACAATTTACAAATGTTCAATTCATAGGCCAAGAAGTGCACTACCCCTAAAAAGGACTTGAAAACTAAGGTGCCAACCTTAGGGAAAGATAAAAAGGAATTCAAATCATTGAAGAGAGAACCTTCTTCAAGGAAAGATACAATACAAATGATCACAAGGAACTATGTTGAATGAACTAGCTTGGAACATATCCATTGTAATGTTGATTATAGTTTTTTTTTTATACATCTGTGATTGATTTCATTTCTATCTGACTAAACATTTGCACCTTCATAGTTCATAATATCTCATACATACACATCCATCACTTCACATCAATTATCCAAAGAAGATCCTCCTTTATATATCCACCACATCACAAAATAACATCTATTAGGTTGGCCTAATGAGATGTGGAGTGCAATACATAAGCCTTAGCTCCAAACCCAATCTTCAAATGAAAAAGAGATAAAGAGTCTAAATCATCACACCATGTTAGCGAATTTTCCTCTAGATCCAAAATCTGTTCCATCATTTTCGCACACCAACGAAGGGACCAAAACATCTTGACTCAACCACAAAGGATGAAGTTGATACTTGTTAGCCAAGCAATCATAAAAGGTGATGTTGACCTCCAAAATTTTTGTGGATTCTCAAAATAGCATCACCTAGCACCATTATATCTATATCATCTAACCAAAATGCCAGATCACTAAAGGCAGAGAAATGTAGAGCATTTTTTCAAACTATCACTCTATCTTTGTCAAATAAAAATACAAAACACAATATCTCTTGTTGTGAATTGAATCATATCATGAGACCTAAGAAGTAGAAACCACCGATATCAATCAACGCCATACTCCAACCACAAGGTGAAAAAGCACATCGCACCAAGTTAAAAACAAAGATATTTATACTTAGTCCAAAAGATTGTTCATCGAAATAGTCAATCAAAACTATTTTCAAATGCATACACCAGAAACCTTCACCAAAGCACATAACTGAACATGGATTTCATCACGACACGACAAGATCCATATCAACCTCTTAACTCTTCCTTTCAAATATATCTATACTAGAAGAACACAAATCAAATCATTATAATCTTAGGTTGGCCAGAACCAACATAGACAAAAATGTTGAACGTGAAGCAACATAACTTCACTTGTAGAGAAAACCAACACAAGATATCTGAACTAGAACACTTCACAAATATTAGGAACATTTTGATCAAACTACATACCTGAGAACATCATTGCAAAGCAATATAGAGTTTTCTTCGAACCAGTCCTAACTATTCTTGATAATCAACCTCTTTGTTAGTGAATAGAAAAACATAATTCCAATCTATGAACTTCTATGGACCTAAAACTAGGATAGTGCAACATTCACAACCCAGACATGATAATATAAAAATTACAAGTCACCAAATTATTATGCGGAGCATTCTCCCATAAGAACTTTAGATACTCTATCTGTCACATACTAGCTTTCCATACTTGCCAGCTTTCGGATATACAACATTCTAACTTCCCATCACTACTAGACATCAAAAACATGTGATCATCCAATATTAAACCTTTAATTCAAATACTTTCTCCTACCTATCAGATTCCAAATACTCTTTCCTGCATATCAGACTTCAAATACTCTTTCTTGCATATCACATCTTCGCATACACCATACAACACATTCCTTGCACATAGCTTGTTGAGAAACATGACAATATTGAATACTCCTCTCCCATATAAACATATGACACTTATCTTCACCAAATACAACACTTGAACACATATTGCTAAAAGTCTCCCCTTTGATGGCAACACTAATGACACACACAATTGATCTCTTCCTCTTAGTCCATCAACACAAACATCTTCCTTAGATATCAACAAGTTTGATATCCATGAAAATGAGTTCGACATCAATGATAACACAACATAGAACTACCAACACAATCATGTCATAAGATTAAGACACTTGTAATATTATGAGTGTTGTCAATCAGGATTGCGCCCGTAGAAAGACGTGAAATCTAGTTATCTTGTTGGAACATTGAGACGCTCTCAAGCTGTGGGTATCCTATGGTGAGAGTGAATCTTCAGAATTCAAAAGCTAGTTCCCTTTTATATCACCTAAAACTAAATATAATGAGGAAAGGGATAGAAGGATGTGCTGGTAAAAATGAATCTAACTCTAAGGTGATACACCAAATAATGAGCTATGTTCTGCAACCTGCCCTAATCACAAAACCTTCAATAAATAACTTTAAAATTACCACAGATCAACTAAACATTAGATACATAAGTATTTCTTATAAAATATTGAACCTAATGCATGCATGGAGGAAAACTAACTAGATTTCTCAGCTTCAGAGCATTAGAATCAACTAGCTCAATATAAGACTTGCACCTAACATGTATCTTCTAACATAAAATCATGATCGTGTGAGACAAATTGAAGAAAAAATATCCACAAGAATTCATCAAATCACCAACATGACACAACACAAGAAGTATTGAGAAGGAAATATGCTACTATATTACTGAAAAATCAAGAAGTGATACTGCTACAAAACCCAGAAAATGGGACTCAATAAAAATCTGAAAAACATATCAGAGCTTTTCCAAAAGCTACAGGATTTGCCCCTTGAAAAGAAAGAGAACCCCCAGACAATGAAGAAAATAAGCCTTATAGGAAGGCTAAAACCTAGCTCCAAAATGAACTGCATGAAGAACTGATCTGATCTAAATTGTGACTGAAGAGTAACTTCCCCTCCTTTCCTCCTTCCAATCCTCAAAATGTCTCATGTGGTCGGATGGAAGAGAAAAGCCACAAAAAAGGCCCTAAACTGAGAGATACAAGTAATCAACTGCTCCAAAATTAACTCAAATCATGCAAGACCCAAGTAGGCTTCAAAACTGAAGTCCAACTGCTGAAAAAAAGACTCAAAAATGCATGCAAAACTACACTTCACTCTTTTGCATAATAAATTCTATGCTTATATTTTGCATCTCAAGTTAATATTTATTAATGGTTTATAAAATACCATTAAATAAATGTGAATTACATTTTATATTATATGCAAAATACAACATTTATTTATTTACCTATTATTTGCTTTTAACTCAATATTTATCTAATTTATTGAATAAATAAACTATAGCAAAGTAGCATGAAAAAAAAAAGGAAAAAGGGATGTCTTTGACCAAAAGTAGGGCAAAGCCTAATTCAAACCTGCGGCCCCTTCTCTCATTTCATGCTTTTCATTTTTTTACTCTTTAATCTGTTTGGTGTATGGGCATCACCATGGTAGGGTTTGCATCTGTTGAAAGTTTGCATTAGAGATTTGATGGCTCTATCAGATTGGCATACCTGCAACTGTGGCACGTACTCTTTGTTTCTGGTCTTTTATTTATTCTATGTACTCATTTAGCTTCCTTTCATGAGGGCTTTGATTTAGAACTCTTCCATGATTACAAAAATTATTACCTTTTGCAATTTGGAAAAAATAGAAAGGTTTTTTTGTTGCTTCTAATATGTCGTGGCCTTGACTGTACCTGTAGGATATATATTTGTTTCTTTATAAAGAATCCATGAATCATGAAGTTGTCAACATGTTTGTTACTCAGGTTGTATTCAATGCAAGTTAAAAACTCCCTTTCAACGTATATAAATAGAAACACAAGAATATTTGTATACATTTATCCATGGCAGCTTTTGTTGGTGCACCACTTTTCATATGCTCATTCTCACTCTAAAAAACTCAAGCCCACAACCGGCCACTATACCCATTTGTATATTTGCATTCAACTTACATTTTTGTTGTTCATTGATCATTGTAGCATTTTTCCTCAGCTAATGCCTTGTATTCGTCCTTCAAAACAGAATTATTACTGGCTACCATCCACTGATTTACAATCGCTCGCTCGCCCAATTCCTCAAAATGACAATGTATGTATGACCTAGTGTCCCCTACATGCGAAACTCCATAGAGTACAGAAGGAAATGCGGTATCTGGGTCATCCATAGTTTATTTAAAAGAATGTTTCTTGAAGGTAGGTCGTGGTTGCTCACTTATGTCAACAACCCTAGGTGCATCCATGATTTAACCTTCAGAAATGAAAACTGCACGAAGAAAATTACATTTTTGATGATTTTAGGGTAAAGCTTGAAATCGCAGTGAAATCTCCTTAATCTTCTTGAAATTGCTTTTGTCTGCTCTGCAAACTCTTTCTATAACTCGCAAGGTGAGAGATGAAAACAGAAAACGCCCTTTGGTTACTTCATAAGCCGGAAAAGTGATCGCATTGAATGTGGTTGTACTTTGACTCTCAAACTATCTCAGAACAAAGTGTACCAAATTCATCTTTGAACCTTCAAATCTTCAAACAAATTTCTATGAATGATATAACATGTCAAAAACTCAATTCTGCATCACAGTAAGCAGATCGTGTTCACTGATCTATCGAATTCGGGGTCAGGTAATGATTTTCATGAAGAACTCCCCATTAGGTCAATGACCTAATCAATTTTCTGATGAAATTTCCACACCAGAAACTAGTGTGATCTTCCCTGTAGCATTAATTCGTTCTTTTCTAACCCATGTCTTGCTCATTTTCTTCTGAACTTCATCAACATCAATTATTTTCTTTCCTTTATCATTTTGCATATTCTTCCTCTCTATCGAACCTTCTACATTGTTGTATCTGCAATTCCTAGCAATATGATGATGCAGGAACATCCTAGGTGTAAGAGCAATCTTGCATCACCCAAATATATTTTCTAGTTTCTTTTTCAATAAGGGTTATCTTGTGCAGAGCTTCTAATTCTAGAAATTTACTATTTTTAGTAAGTTTTTCGTTTGAGCTCAAAATGTTCTATTTTCTTTCCTGGAGGTTCACTTTGATTGTTTCAGCCTGCCAGTAAAGTCTCATTGCAAGATCAAGTCTAGTTTTGTAGATGTTGAATATTTTTGGTATTGGCAACACGATACAGAAACTTCGAACTCAGTTTTGAAGGCTTTAGAGGCTCCGAATGGGGTCGAAACCTTGTTTGACTAGAGATTGCGCTAGTTAGGCGTTGTAGAGCACTTCGTGGCATTTCCGAAATGGGGATATAATATCCCATCGGGTCAACGGGTGATGAATTATGGTCTCCAGAAGTTGCGCTACCTGAATTTGAAGAAGTTAAAGTTCCTTCAAAATTTATTTTTGGGTTCAGAAGTTCTTTGGGCCTATTCTAATGTAATAAAAATGAATAATAATATCTTAGGGATGGTCGGCCAAAAACTTTAGGGTTTAATTTCTAGAATCTTCTTGGGCGGTTAAAATCACCTATATATTAAAGGTATGTAGGGTTGTCTAGACCAATTTTGGGATATGCATCTGGTGGCTCTGGCTTGCAGAATATTGTAATAAAATGCCCAGGTGGTTGTGCATGTTATATTTCTGAATATGTTAATTTCATTTCATTGTGGATAATAAAAAGCCCATTTCTTGTCTTTGCAAATCGTTGTTATTCTCGATTTTGTTGTGTGTTTGTGTTAATAAGGGGAGTACCCTTCATCATATGACCAAAAATTTTGCAATTGAAACATATCACATTTCCATACCTTGTATTCGTTGGATTTGTCCTTAGTCTGCATTGCTTCACAATATGTCCAAAGTTGTTGCATTTGTAACAGGTTATGTTCTTCTGGTTCACAGAATTATTCATCTTTGATATGCATTCATTCGATTTGTGTCCATACTTGTAGAAGTGAAACAATGACCAGAAAATGATGTAGCATTAGATATGCTTTTACACTCCTCTCTATGCACAAATTTGTTGCATGAAAAACATTTGCCATTGAAATTAGGTTGTCTCATTAGTGTCGTCTTAGGTTCTTTAGTCTGATTCTCTGATGAATTGATTTTCTCCTCTGATCCAAAACTTTCTCCTTTCACAAATCCAAGTCCTTAAGTCTCTCCTTTAGATCTTTGACTTTCAAGTTGTGCATCAAGCTTCGCTAAACAAGATTTAAACTTTTCTTTGAATTCATTAGTTGTTGCAAGTTCACTCCTAAGAACTTCATTGACTCTTTCAAGTTCCTACTCATTATGTCTGGATTCCTCAAGATTAATCTTTAACTGTCCAACTTCACCATTCAGCTTGTAACATTCTATTGTCTTGTCCTTCAAGGCTTGTTCAAGATATTTCTTCGCTTCAATTTCCTACGTCATCTTCATTACCACAGCTTCCAATTCATATTTCAAATTATATTTGTCTCTTGTGATATGTTCACACTCATCGGATTTTGCTTTCAGGGCCTTTGAATCATCTTTATGCTTCATCTGATCAACAAGGTCTTTCCTCTTATCTCTGGATTTGTTCAATTGTTCCTTCAAATTATCAATGAAACTTTCAGCATCCTTAAGCTTCTTTTCCAACTCCAAGTTATGAATATTTGATTTGTCAAGATCATCAAGCGCAACCAAGAGTTACTTCTGAGCATTGCTAGAAAGTGTTAGATCTACCAGCAGGACCTTCCTCAAGTAGTTAGACTTCTTCCAAGGACCAAAGCTTTGATACCAATTGTTAGGATTGAGGAACACTAAGAGGGGGGTTGAATCAGGTTATAGCTTTTATAACCCTTTTAACTTGATTGCATAACCATAAACTGAAAGCAATGAATAATAAAAAAATAGAAATAAAAGCAAAGCATCCACAACATCATAACACCGTGATTTTTATCATGGAAACCCAGTTGAGGGAAAAACCACAGTGGGGATGGAACCCACAAGTATTACTTTTGCATAAATAAGTTACCATGGTAGGGACATAAGTACATAAGGGGAATGCACATGCATTCAGGCTTACAGCCTAGAGCTCACTGCTCAAATACAAAATAGGTATACAACCTACCAAGGCTCACTGCCATACAAAATCAATGGATAACAATCCAATCAAAAGCGAACTAAGAAATAACATCAATAATGCTTGAATAGTTCCATGTAAGTGCCAAATAAATCTTCTCAACTGATAGCCGAATTATTGCTCATAGATCCATCAATTACATACAACATATAGCAATCATATCCAACCATCGCATATCTTAATCAACACAAAAACTCAAGCTTATATACCAATCATCAATGTTGTTCATTTTCACTGTCGGCCTCAAGAACAAAATAGGTAACGTGTGAAGTGTCAGCCAGATCTCCCATCAAAGCGCGTTCCTAACCTCGAACTCAAACATAGGATTCATCACACGTGTCAGCTTTATCACCTCCAACAATCAACCAATCGGATCATCAATCTAATAGGATCGCTGATCGATCCAACATCCAACTGTCTCTCTCTTGTTGAACTTTGCTGACTCGTTACTCAGAAGATCATAACTCCATCAAATGATGATATAAATTGTTGTGATCTTAGAGAAAGATACATAATACCTCTGAGAATCTTCTCCTAGCTTCGCACATCAAAACTTGATCACATGTGTCTGTACCGATCCATATACTAAAACTTGTACACTGGGTATGTTATACCATACTTAGTAGTCAAAACTTCGGTATTATCATAATGTGACAAGCTATCTCCAGAATAGTGTGTAATTGTCATCAATGACAACATACAACTCCTCCCTATCAGTGTCTCTTGCCAATGATTAGATTGTCATATTAGTCTTCTCATGTTCTCGTTCTTTCCATTAGGCCTCTCGATCTTGGGTGTCTATCTCCATAGCCAAATCTTATAGTAGGAGTAGTTTTTGTGCATTCATAACCTCATGATTTAACTAGGGATCTATCTACAATGAATTCCAAATGAATGCATCTCATGTGGGTAATGATTATACACTATGATCAACTATATAGGGATTATGTACATCATGTTATTCAAGTTTGGTGATAGACGTTGGGACCAACACATCAAGTTTGGTTGTAGCTATTGTAAATTTTTTGTTTTGAATGAGTTTTAATACACGTTTAAGGTATACCCCTAGAAATAACCTCCAATTCTAAATTGATATCAAAAAGTTAAGAGATCTAAATCACTCATATAATCATCCATTCACCCTCCACATTTTGTTGATGAGTTGATTTCACTTCTATGATGACAACCACAGCCTTGTGAGTGATATTTAATTCTAGGAAGTGGAGCAACATATTTGAAAAGAAAAAAAATCTTGTCATTATTGGGGATACGAAAGGAAAAAGAATATTTTGAGAGCCCTAGTAATAGATATTGACAAATGTGCATTTTGTTTTGATAGGCTATCAAATTACACCAAACAGAATGGCTTCACTATCAAGTAAGTGATACTCCGGTTCTTATTTTAAAGACTTCTAAAATATTTATTGAAAAATAGTCCAATGTAGTTGGATAAGTGTAGTGTAATAAATTGCATCCCTTTACAATTCCACACTCTATTTGGGCCCCTAATTTAGTGTGATTTCTCCAAGATCATTCGAATTCCATTTGTGTCTCATTCTACCCTATAATTTAATTATTAAACTCATAACTTAATTGTCATTGTTAGAGTTTAGGTGACTCTACAAGACCCCAAGATCATTTTTTTCTCATAATTTACATAAAGATTTGTCCCATAAGGTTTTCTCCCTTTCTCCGCTTTATGAGAGATTGCATTGCATATTGTACATGAGTACCTAACATGGCTTAGTAGTCGGGACCCATCCTGCATTGTGAGTTTAAGTGCATTCCCCTAAGTTGCACTTAAAGGGGTGTGTTGGTGTAATTAATTAATTTTAATTACACTTTATTTAAGCTTAGGATAATGCATCACCTAGTAGTATGTGATTAAGACACATAGTAGTTTGCACCTATATTTGTACATGGTGTAGGAGAAATTTCATTTTAGGTGGTGATAGTTGTTATCACATTCCAATGTATGTGTAAGATCCACCTTTAGTACTCTTATTACAGTATCATCCTCCACATGTTGCACATACTTCATTGCATAATGGAGGATGATCCATCTTTGGTGGCTATGTGATTCCACCTTGTATGTGTGATAACGTATCTTCTCCTTATCATAGTCTCTTATTACCTTGCCTATATAAGCAAACCTATTATATACATTTTATTTATGTCTATTAGCAATAATATCATTCTTGCATCTTGTTGCAATTGTCTTTCTATTCTCTTGTGGAAGTCATCTTGGTCTTTCATTTGATTCTAGGGTGGTGTAGAGTCACTTAAAACTCTAACAATCATTATATATTGATTTTGACGCTAGGTCCTATATTATGGATCTAAATACACTACCACCCCTTTTATTGATCACCTTTTTAGTGGATTAGGACACCCAACACGCTACTCCCTCTAAACAATTTATAAAATAGTTTAAAAGCTTAGCACAATATGAGATTTACATGTGAATAAACCAATGAGTTCTATCTATGGACCAAAGTGTATACTTGTAGAATAGGAGAAAATCAAAAGCTCTATTTTTTCAAGTAAACTAACATTTTATCAGTTGGGTAATAAAGACATCTAAACATTCCTAATCTAAATTTAAACATGGATAATAAAGACATGAGTGTAGATACAACATTGAATATTCCTAATCTATAATATTTTGTTTACATTGTTAAAAGGGGATATATAATATTACATTAAAAAAAATCCAATCGTTTATAATCAAATCAAATACAGCTAAAACTAAATTCATTTCGGTCAACAGTGATGTACAACTCAAGTATTATCTGACTGGATATCAGTCAAACAAACATTCTCACTATACTTTTTTGGTTTAATAAAATTCAAGGCAGGAACTAAACATTGATCTTTTAGATTAATTTTGTAAATTAACATAACATTTAATTTGTTAAAGGACATTATTTAATTGACAAAATTTATGTTGTAGACATCTAGATAGTATTGTATTCAAATCTGCTACAATGTAAAAAAAATATAACATTTCATTCAATTTTGTTAATTTTATTAACTTTCCTTTTTCAATTTCTTTGTGCCAGTCAAAACTGCTATTCGCTACTCCTACAGGTTGATTCTGCAGATTCTGTAAATATTAATCCTGCAGGTTGATTCTGTAGGTTAACATAATATTCAGTTCTGTTAATTTTACCAACTTTCCTTTTTCGATTTATTTGGACAGTTGTCCTCTTGACTACTCTATCATAAATAAGATTGTAAATCCTCGTTTGGCAATAGGAAATACTCTATTGTACTCTGCTCCTTCAGAAAATTTGGTTCTCCTAATACTTGGGATAATGGAAAATATCATTTCCGAAAGGGTGGCATTAAGAGAAGATAAAGAATTTCAGGAAAGGCATCTGTTGAGGAATCCACTGAAAAACATTGCTCATAAGTCCAACCGTGTGTTTAAGACATTGCGGAGTAAGTCATTTGAGGCGTCTACTAGTGTGCCTGCCACTGCTAGACCCAGGAGGAACTTGTTCCACTTTGGCGGCGGTATAAACTATGAGACAATTCCAAAAGCTAAGGTAAGAATCATGCTGAAATATACTCTGTACTTTCCCCTCCTTCCTTTCCATATAATAATTGATTGCATGCAATAAATATGAGAAATAAAATTTATGGTGTTTTACAGGAGGAGGAGAGGATGTCCAAAAACCGGCATAGACTTGCAGAGCGTTGCAAACGACGGTTCATACTCTGTTGTGCTATAATGCCGGAAGACTAGACTTCATAAGCTCTGTTCCTGTAACTTATTTTTTCATAGAAATATGTTAGCATATATAAATATTGGCATGTCTTGTTATTATATAGAGGATTATAACGATTTGAATCTGCATATATTGAACCTACAAAACTTGTTCAGCTAAGCAGCCATGTGCAAATGCGCCTCAGGAGTTTGAATCCAGTCAACGATTTGAATCCAGTCTATCAAATTCATCCAGCAGCCATGTTCAACGATTTGAATCCAGTCTATCAAATTCATCCAGGATTCAAACCTGGCCCAAATGCGCCTCCAGGAGTTTGATCCTTGATGAATGACATTTTATATCTCAAATCATCATCCTCAGTAATTACTACAACCCTAATTCCTGTAACTATTTCAATTTGTACTCTAACTAATTTTTAACCTTGGATAAGATTGTTTCTGGAGTCTCTTCTATTTTTCTATCTTTACACCCAATATTACAATTAAGAAAAGATAGCATTTCAGGATTTATAATACCGGAAAACTATGCTCCAAGGCAACAGAATTCATGTTAGTAGGATATTTAGATTGTGACTATGCGTCTTAGAAGATGAGAAATTTACATAAGCTTTCGTAATGCATCTAGAGTTGGCAATTGTATCTTGGAAATCTAAGAAGCAATCAAGGTCAACTCTCTCCATAGCATAAGTAAAATACATGACAGCATATGAGTCAACCAGGAGGAAACAAATTCAGTCTTTTATAATCAAATCAAATACAGAAAACAAATTTCATTTCACTCAACATCATGTTAAAAGTGGCGATGAACAACTCAAGTATTGTCTGACTGTATATATTCTCACCATACTGCTTGGTTCAATAGTAAACAGTTCAAATTGAAGGCAGGAATGTAAACATTAATCTTCCAGGTTAATTATATAAGTTCGCGTAGCATTCGATGTTGGTAATTTTATTAGCTTTCCTTTTTCAATTTATCTGTGCCGGTCAAAACTGGTCTTGACTACTAGATGTAAATATTACTCTTGCAAGTTGATTCTGTAAGTTGACATAACATTCCGTTTTTTTAAATTTTACTAACTTTACTTTTCCAATTTATTTGTGACCGTTCTGCTCTTCGCTACTCTATTATAATAAGATTGCAAATCTTCTTTTGGAAATAGAAAAGACTCCATTATACTCAGCTCCTTTAAAAAATTTGGATATCCTAATAGTTGGAAAAATGGAAAATATCATTTCTGATACAGTAGCATTAAAAAAAGAAAAGCAATTGCAGGAAAAGCATATCTTGAAGAATGCATTGAAAAACATCACTCATAAGTCCAGTTCCGTCTTAAAGACGTAGCGTCGTAAGTCATTTGAGGCGTCCGAGAAAACTCATTCCACTTTGGCGGAGGTGTAAACTATGAATCGCACTGAAATATAGTCATGCAGAGGAGTCTGTGAACCCAAAAGCAATCGTTAGTTTTATACTATGGTAGGTAAGATAGCATTCCTTCTTATCCATTTCAACTATATGAAACATATACTTTGTATCAGGCATGTACCCTGCTCCCTCGGTTTCTTCTGTCAATCTTTCCAACTTCACATACATTTCATCTATTTGCGATATCGAGGGGTCTCCAACCATAACGAAATGTGACTTGTCATTCGCTTTGATCCAGCTGCACACTGCCTCCCTTCTAGCCCTCCAATCATTAGCCAGTTTCCTCACTTCTGCTACTTCATCCAGGATGCCTTCTCCAACATAGATACTAGATAGCATCCCATCTGATATATCATCTTGTGGATCCAACTCAAATATGTGTTGTGCTACCAGAGCTCCAAACTCGAGTTTTCCAAGGATTGTGCAGGCACCGGGCAAGGTTGGCCATACAACTATATCAAGAGAAAATGGCATTTCCTTGATTGGAGTTTCTGCATCAGTCAGTTCCCCTGCCTGGCCAAGAAGGCCAACCATGCAAGTACAGTAATCCATTCCTGGTGTGACTCCATAATCTCCATTCATAGAAGTAAAATATGCATAACCTATATATGCTATACCAACAGAAAGCACAGAATAAAAAGTTACATAATCTCACATTTGGTCAAACAACTCAAACACATTCATGCGCTCATGTTGGTTATAAAGCACAATTAAAAAATTTCCATGAGATCAGATACGTTCAGGCAAATTATCCAAATCCAAGCATGAATCCTCTAAGCTATCACATTTTTGCAGACATATCTACAAGGTAACTGCTCACAGATAACATTGAATACAATTTTCCATAAATAGCATGGGCATGAATCTACTTACCTTGTTCCGAAGTTGCTGAAATCGAACAAGTCCTGGATAAAGCTAAGGGGTACCCATTCATCCTCTTGACTTCTTCCTTCCTCGGATAAACGAACCTCACATCCCCATGACTTCTCCATGGCACCTCGGCGCATTCGGTCATTTTCTCAAACAGATTGCTTGCATCCTTCCTGTTGCTCCAGTTTTCACGCATGTCAACCACAGCGCTTGTTATAAAGACCTCGCCTTCTAATCCGACTTTCACAAGATGGGTACGAGTCTGTTCGCCTTTTTCAGCAACTTCTACACCGGAACAGGCTTTCAAGCCGATTCCGGTGGTGCAGTAACTTCGCGCTGGTCTTCTCGGATTGTAACTTCGCGCTGGTCTTCTCGTCCAGTAACTTCGCGCTGGTCTTCTCGGATTGTAACTTCGCGCTGGTCTTCTCGTCCAGTAACTTCGCGCTGGCCTTCTCGTCCAGTAACTTCGCGTTGGCCTTCTCGGATTGTAACTTCGCGCTGGCCTTCTCGTGCAGTAACTTCGCGCTGGTCTTCTCTGTTCCATCTGTTGTAAGTGTTTGGAGGCCTTCGGTTAGTGTCCGAACTGGGCATACACTGCATTCATTCCAATCCATGAGACATTTTGTCAAACAGTTAGTGTACATCCTCCAACCTATTGCTTTTGGCATTCATATTTGAGAAACTTTAGATTTTTCAAAAATACTTTTACCTGGTATGCAGTCTTTATAAGGAAGGCGTGGATGAGTCTGCCTAGATGTATGTCTTTGGTTTCGGTGGCTCTTTTCAGCAGGGCAGTGACCTTATAACTGTCCATCACCAACTCAATACGCTCACGGAAGCAAGATTTGCATCAAGACGATATTGCTGCCCCGACCATTACTAAACTTGGGTTAAAAGCAAAGGTAAAACGAATCGCTCTGAAAACTACTCACGCACTTTCCCCTGTGCCCTTTCCGAATAAGAAGTGAGTGCATGCAACAAACACGAGGGAATAAAAGCTATGGTTTTTAACAGGGAGATGTGGAGGAGTCGAATAACCGGTGTAGAATCGCATAAGGATGCAAGCAACAGGTCACACTCTGTTGTGCTATAATGCTGGAAGAGTAAACTCCGTAAGCTCTTATAAATCTTGTTCTTGTTACCATTTCAATTTGTGCTATAACTAGAATGTTCGTTGAGCCTCTGTATTTTTCTAATTTTATAGGATTTATAAAACCTGAAGAAAAATCCTCCATCAAAAAATCTCAATATAATTACTTTTAAATTTTAGATAAGATTGTTTGTGAGTCTTTATATTTTCTATTATTACAATCAAGAAACAACACTCTACAATCTATAATCTCTTAATAAAAATCACTTTACAAAATAGAATATCTTTAATTAATTAGAAAATATATACTATTATAAAATATATACTTTATATTAATTTATTTATGATTTTCAAATATTAAATGAAATGTGAATTTTAAAATTTACAGTTTAAATTGTGTTTTATAATATTTTTCAAATAAAAAATAATTATATTGTGACCAACAAAATAGTGAGTGATTGAGAGCAGAAGCAAGGAAAGGCAAAATTGCTTAAGGGTTTTTCACAGGAATGTAAATTTGTATTAGATGACTCTGCTCAAACTATAGATTTCTCTAATGAGGTTGGTGAAGATGTGGGTATGATGGAGGAACTTGCTGTTATTTGTCAGTTCATTGGCCCAAGATCAAATAGTAAAAACATTAGGGCTTGGATTTTTGAAAATTGGAGAACTGGGTAGATCATCAAATTCCTACCTAAATGTTTTTTTATGGTCATCTTTGTATCAATGAAAAAGAGAGAGTGTGTACTTCAAAGTGGTCTGTGGAGAATGGGAGAGTATCCATTATACAAACAAAAATGGCACCTGAATTTCAATCCAGTTACCGTATCCCCATGTATGATAAACCAATGTGGATCCATCTTTATAATCTCCCAATAGAATGTTGGTCAAAAAAAGTTTGGAGAAGATAGGTCGATCCTTGGGTACCCTAATGGATATTGATGTAGAAATCATCTAAAGGGACTCATACCTATCTTTATGCCTCGAAATCACTACAATCAAGCAAATTCCAAAAGAAATTATCATTTACATTAATGGAGATCATTGGTTCCAATTGAGTGAAATAGAGTAAGACACACTATTTTGCTTAAATTGTTGTAGCAAGAACCATAATGAGGATGTTGTAATAAGAGATTGATGACTAAAATTGTCCAAAAATTAGATATTCAAAACCCTAATTCTAGTGGCAATTGCTAGCGAAAACAATCTCTAATAGAGAACAAGTTTGTTCATCATGTCTCAAGGGAGATAGCAAAGTGGAACAAAATAAATCTAAGGACGTAGAATAATTTACAAAAGAAGATTTTTACTCAAGGAAAATTTAGAATGCAATAGAAACTAAAAGAAAATAATTGGAAGATGGTCACCCAAAGAAAATTCAAACTCTAAAGAAGGTCGAAAGAAAAGCAAAACTTTGATGATGATGACTTTAGATATGGTGAGGATGAGGATGACTCGCACCGATAGGGTGATTCGAATCGTGATGACTTAGAAATTATAGATCAAAGATGCACTAGTCCGTCTACATCAAAATCCCTTGGCAAATCATAATCTAAGAAAGGCAACGGAAGAAAGTCTAAAACATAAAAGAGAGAGGAAGACGTAGCAGAAAAGGGATTCACTGATTTAAGAAATACAATATAAACTATAATATGGAATGTCAAGGGCTTACATGCCCCTAACCAAAGACACTTAATCAAGTGTTACATTGAAAAATTATATGTAGATATAGTGATGTTATGAGAAACCAAAATTCTAATCACAAGGCATCCAAATTTATAAAATAATGTAAGTCTTGGTCAAGACTGTTGGATGAGGCTTGTGGCTCAACTAGTGGATTAGGTGTTCTTTGGAAAGATAATTGTGTTTTGGTCAAGCGAGTGGAAGCGCATACAAATTGATGATGTGACAGGTATTTTGTATTAGTTCCAATATTTATTTTCTTTTGTTTAATATTTATGGACCAATCAAAACGCAAGACAAATTGGCAACTTGGGCTTCAATAAAAAAATGTCAAAACGGAAGACAAATTGGCAACTTAGACTTCAATAAAAAAATTAAGGATGTGAGTAGCCTTTCGTACATATTAGGTAGAGACTTCAATGTGATTTGTGACCTAAGAGAGAAGAGCAAGGGACTCAATGAGATAAATAGACCAATCCAATATTTCCAAAGTTTATATCTCGAGACTAGTTAAGTGGTACAATGTAAATGTAGAGGCAAAGTGCCTCCCTCTTACAATTTCAGATCATTTTTCAATCAATCTTGAAGTCAAAGTGAAAGAAAATCCATGAATTGTTATTTCAAATTTAAAAATATTTGGTGGAGAGATGAGAATTTAGTATAAATATTTAATTATGGTGGAAAGAGTGCCAGGTGTTTGGAACAGTCGGCTACATATTTATCAAAAAATTGCGGTATTTAAAAATACAATTAAAAAATGGATTAAGGATATTTTTAAGAATATTTTTGAAGAAAAAGAAAGGGTAGAAAAAAACTAGAGATACTACCCAATAAATTTAATGCAAATGGAATGTATAAAGACGATTTTGAGCAAGTGCATAAGTTAAAGTAGGACCGCAAAGAGATTTTGGCATGCAAGGAGATTTACTGGCATGATAAGGCAAGGTATGTTTGGTTGAAATCTATAGATTCAAATATGAAGTTTTTTCATGCATCTACTTGTAGACACCCAAAAATGGTTCGAGCCTGCTAGTTTACATGTTTTTACATTTTTGGCATCACAATCGAAATATTTTTTTGCGATCTAATTATTCCTCTATGTTGCGCATATGATCTTTATCATATGACAACATTGTGTCTTTCGTCGATAATTGAATATTGCAAAATTGTTCAGTTATTTACTAATATTGATATTCTCTTTGTCCAATTGATCATTTTCCTAATCGATTCTGATCAACCCTAAATCGATCCTATTCGATCCTAAACCAATCCTATTCGATCCTAAACTGATCCTATTCGATCCTAAACCATATCAAAACATCCTAAATCAATTCAAATCTATTCTATTCTATTCCTAATCATTTCAGGATCGTTTCGGGCTCATTCCAACCATTTTGGGGCATTGTCCAAGATCATCGATGCCTAATTAACTCAATTTTCAAATCAATCAAACCCTTTTCTAAATCTATTCGATATTATCATCATTATAGGGGCATTATCCAAATTCATCAATGCTTCGTATCCCTTTTATCACCTATTTGATAACATTGTCAAAGTTCATCGATGTTATCATTATCAATCTATAATTATCAATTCAATAGTATTGTCCAAGTTCATCAATGCTATTTCTGATCATCATTATTTTGGGAACATTGTCCAAGTTCATCGATGTTTCCCTATTCCTATTTCAATCCTATGGCATCATCAAAGTTCATTGATGTTATTTAATCATTTTCAAACATCATTATTTGAGCGCATTGTCAAAGTTCATCAATGCCTCGAACCTATCCTAATCCTATCAATATTATCAAAATCAATTCAATTGTACATTAATACCTTCAATTTGATCAATAATTCACTAATTTATCCTCTTGGGATGAATAACCTAAGATTTGTCCCTATTCTTTATGAATATATCATATTTATTCATTCCTATCCTAAGTCTTCACAATTAATTAATTTTTAATTAATTAATTGGATAATTCTAGTTTATGAGATTTATAATTTCATTAATGCTAATTATTGTTTTATGAGGAATATTGATTTATTGATTGAATTAATTCCTCCTAGTTCCACCTATTTGTCATATCCCTTAAATGTGCTTCATATCCCTATTGAGGTGCTTCTTGATTTCTTCCATATTTTCTTATTCATTTCTCCCCTAATTGTGCTTCCAATTTCCTATTAATTTGCTTCTTCCATTTTCCCTCCATTATGCATTAATTTGTGCATTCTAATTCCTCAAATTTTCTCTCATTTTCTATAAATTGAGATGCAATCCTCTCATTCAAGTTTGAACAACTATCTCCTAGTATTCTTGCTATCGAATTTGGCTTTTCAACACTTGTGCATTTTTGTCATTGACAAAGAGCAACATAATCTACTCTATGGAGAAGAAAGGAGAGCATTTGAGCATCACTTGAAGGGAGTTTTTATGTGTTTATTGCATATTGTTTGTGAATTCCCATTTCAATGGCTCTAATGTTAGATTATATAGGTTTGCATATTGTTTAGGGTTTTGTGGTTACCTAGATATGCTTATTATGCCTTTTTTGGTCTTACACTACTAAATCAAGGGGCGCTTGAAATAGGATTGAAGAAATTAAGAGATCAAACAACATAACAACAACAACTAAGACAAAAATAGAGGAAGAGGCCATTGATTTTTTTGGGAGTTGTTGGAGAGAAAGGCTTTGTTCATGAGTGATGAACTTGATTAGATCATTGATTGCATTTTAGAACTCATTTCAGAAGTAGACAAATGATATGTTGAATGCACTGATAACTATGGAGGAGATCAAAATTTCCACATTTTAATTAGTCCCTGATAAACTACTAGGATTCAACAAATTACACACTAAATTTTACCAAATGTGTTGGTCATTTAATGGCATGGAGGCATGGAAGATAGTGGAGGATTTCAAAACTAATTAAAAAAACATTAAAGATGTCAATAATATGGTCATTGCCCTCATTCTGAAGAATTCATTTTGTAATTTGTTCAGTGAAAACAAACATATCTCACTCTATAATGTAAAATGTAAAATTATAATGATGAAATTATTAGCCAATTGTTTGAAGAGATTGTTGGACTTGATAACCTTAGAAGACCATAATGGATTCACACTGGACAAAGAAATAATCGATAGTATTATTTTAACAAGTGAGATAATCCGCACAATGTCAATAGAAAGGATACAAGGAATTATGTTAAAAAAAGATGTAAGTAAGGCCTATGGTAGAGTTGACTATGGATTCTTGGGATCAATAATAAGAAAATTTGGATTTGGTGATTAATTTATAGAAATGATTTGTTTTATTTCTACCAACAAATATTAGGTGTTAGTTAATGAGTCTCTCTGTGGCTTTTTTGAAGCTACAAATGGGCTAAGGAAAGGTGACCCTATATCCCCTTTTCTATTTGTGACTATGGTAGAAGCAAAAAGAATATTATTATGAAGAAAAGAGATGATGGTTTATGGAAAAGCATAAAGGTTGCCAAAAATGTTGACCCTATCACTCATGCTTAGTTTATAGATGACACTATTTTGTTTCAAGAAGCTAATGTGAAGGAGGCAGAACCAATCAAGGAAGTTATGGAAGAATACACAAAATTATTGGGACAAACTATGAACAGAGAAAAAATATAAAATACTATTCTTTAACACAAAGAAGATTGATCGGTCGCTATTATATGAAATTGGTTGGTGTAGACAACTCGATACACTCTCCTAAAGGGGCAACTAATCCCTAATTAGGTAACCTTTTTTTTTCTAAGGGAGGCTCAACTAATTATCAACTAGGTGTTAGAATAGTCCCAAAGGATAACTAAGAGGGGGGGTGAATCAGTTATCAGCTAATTTAATTCTTTAACCTTATTAACTCCAGAATATAATGAAGCAAATGCACATTCAGATAACACAATAGATAACAACACAATTTGGTTACGAAGAAACCAAATGGTAAAAACCCCGGTGGGAATTAGTACCCACAATGAACTATACTTGTTTATAGTAATCCCTGTTAGAATATATTTCAACCCTGTTAGGAGTTGTACTTTACAATGCAATAAGTATAGTGACCTAGTTAAGGGTCGGACCCTGTTAGGATTCTTTTACAAATAACCCTGTTAGGGGTGGTGGACTCACTATCCAAAAGCTCACTGCTTAATGGTGAAGGCTACAACCTTCTGTAGAACAGATATGCACTATATATGATGATGAGTTGTAGAGTAGACATGTTGTCTTGATCAGTTCCAATGTATTGTAATCTTCCACTACTTCTTCACATAGACCCTTGATGAATGAAACACAACTGATATTCTTCTTTGTACATTTTTTGTCTCTTTTCATATCATTCAGACTTAGCGTATCACAAATGACTTGCTATAATTATCTTCCTCAAAGTATGAGATCATGGGACCTGTTAGACAACTCTTCATAACATCCTTGCCAGATTTACTAATCACGCAAGTATAATTACAACTGCGCAAATATAAACTGAATAGACGCGACGCTTCACGAAGTCGGCCTTACCAAATTAACTCTAACAATGCAATCTTGTTGAAACATGATTGGCGACTTTAGATAACTATCTTCAACTCATAACTAATCATGAATATACACACGCATATCCTGAAGATAGGCGCAACTCAAGAACCAATGCAAATACGTCGGCTCTGTGCAGATACACTCCAGAAACTGTAACTGCCACTAACAGAATTACACAACACAACTGAAACTTCATATCTGAGTCTGTGTGTATGAACATAACATACTAAACATTTCTACAACCTGGATTAATACGCAAGGCTTGATATTATCTTTCTGATAAGTACATATAGAATCACTACTGTATATTATATGTTGTCATCAATGACAAACATACAATCAACTAGCTGCCATAAGTAAATCTCCAACAATATCCCCCTGGCATTGATGGAAACATATGATATTAAAAACATCTTCAGCACATGGTGTCTTCTTTCTTTTACAATCTTCTCAATATCCTCATCAAAGATTCCTCTACACTGCTGCAGTTCATCTGACTATTTTTATACTCCCCCAGAGTATATGCTCCCCCTTACTATATACTCTCCCTTTGACATCAATGGAAAAGGGTGCCATAAGCAATTAGGCACATGTACTACTCCAGAAGTAGAGTAGTCAACCATTCATCAGTCACTATGGACTGATGTTCTTTCTGCTTTATCTAATCAGACTCATGAGAGGGAATTACTCCCAACTTCTCCCTGAGATACTCAAAAGTATCTTTTGATAAAGGCTTTGTGAAAATATTTGCTAGCTGTTCTTTGGTGCTCACATAATCCAATTTGACTTCATTATCTACAACTTTTTCTCTAAGAAAATGGTATTTTATCTCAATGTGCTTTGTCTTTGCGTGCATCACAGGATTCTTGGACATGTTGATAGTACTGGTGTTATCACAGTGAATAACAATAGGATAATCAACTTGTATTCCAAAAATTTTAACCATCTGCTTGATCCAAACCATTGTTGAACAATTCAATGCTGCTGCAACATATTTAGCTTTTGCTATCGACTGAGAGATACAATTTTGCTTCTTGCTTACCCAAGAAACCAACCTATCTCCAAGAAATATTGCTCCTCCAGAAGTACTCTTCATGTCATCAATGCAACTGCCCAATCTACATCTATATACACATGAAGTTGTACATTCTCTGATTTAGGATACTATAAACCATAGTCTATAGTTCCTTTTAGATATCTGAATATCCTTTTGATTTCCATTAGGTGATTCTATTTTGGTTCAGCTGCAAATCTACCAACAATGCCAACTGCATTAGATATGTTTGGTCTAGATTGAGTAAGATATATAAGTTTTCCAATCATAGATTTGTATAATGTCTTGTCAACTGCTTCAAAATCATCTTCTTTAGAAAGCTTGCTTCCTATTATCATGGGAGTGCACACTGGTTTACAGTCTTCCATCTTGAAAGTCTTCAATATTTCCTTCACATATTTGGACTGATTTATGAATATTCCTTTATCTGTTTGTTTTACATTCAATCCCAAAAAGTATTTTATAGGACCAATCATGCTCATCTCAAATTCATTCTGCATTTCTTTTGCAAATTCAACACTAAGCTTGTCATTACCTCCAAAGATAATGTCATCAACAAATATGGCGACAAGTAGTAGTCCATCAGGTTTCTCTCTTATAAATAAGTTGGAATCTGTTGCTCCTTTCTTGAAACCAATCTTGGTGAGGTAACCATCTAGTTTCTCATACCAAGCTCTTGGGGCCTGTTTGAGTCCATAGAGTGCTTTCTTCAATTTGCATACCATATATGGTTTATCTGATAGATTAAATTCTTCAGGTTGTTCTATGTAGACTTCTTCCTTCAAGTAACCATTCAGAAAGGCTGATTTGACATTCATCTGATACACTTTAAAATCTTTGAATGTTGCATATGCCAAGAATAACTTAATGGCTTCTAGTCTACTCACAGGAGAAAATGTGTCAGTATAATCTATCCATTCCCTTTGTGCATATATTTTACACACTAGTCTTGCTTTGTTTCTGACCATTGTACCATCTTCATTCATCTTGTTCCTGAATACCCACTTTGTTCCAATCACATTTTTGTCACTAGGTCTGGGAACCAATTCCCATATATCATTTTTGATTATTTGATCTAATTCTTCTTTCACTGCTTTCTGCCAATCAGAGTCCTTGCAAGCATCTTCAACATTTAAAGGTTCAATCTGTGAGAGTAAACATACCTCTTCATCTACTGACAGACTTTTTGCTTTTGATCTGGTCAAAACTCTGCTACTCTTATCTCCAATGATGTCATCCTTTGAATGGTATATGGATGTGAATTTTGGAACTTTTGGTGTGACATCCTCATCTGTAACTTTAGATACTTCTTTGCTTGATTCAGGTTCATTACATGAAACATCAATTCAATCAAACATTTCTTCAATAATAGTATCTTTACTCCTAGGCCTGGGTTCATCTTCAATCATAGGTGCATATTCATAGTACCTTTCTTGGACCATGAACTTTTCATCAATCTTTACATGAATTCTTTCAATTATCTTCTTCAATCTCAAATTGAAACATCTGTATGCTTTGCTTTTAGTAGAGTAACCAAGGAAAATACCTTCATCACTTCTAGCATCAAACTTACCAACACCATCATCTCTCTTGATGTAGCACTTTCTGCCAAAGATTCTAAAGTATTTCACTGTAGGTACATTACCAAACCAAAGTTCATAAGGTGTTTTGTCCATGCCTGGCCTTAGTTGAGTTATGTTGATAGTATAGACTTGTATTGACTGCATCTCTCCAATAGATGTGCGCAACTTTTCCTTCAATCATCATAGTGCACGCTGTATCAAGTATGATCATGTTCCTTCTCTCTGCTATCCCATTTTGCTATGGGGTTATGGGTGCACTCAACTGTCTTTTGATTCCATGTTCTTCATAGTAGTTATAAAACTGGTCAAAGGTGAATTCTCCTCCTCTATCTAATCTCAGACACTTTAGTTTTAGTCCAGATTCATTCTCAACTTTGTCTTTGAATATTTTTAATTTCTCAAAGGCTTCAGACTTCTCCTTTAAGAACGCAACCCACGTCATCCTTGAAAAGTCATCAAAAAACAAATTGAAATACCTTTCTCCGTAGTATGATCTTGTTTGAGTAGGACCACATAAATCTGTATGCACTAGGTCTAGCTTGTTCTCAGCTGAGTTCTGCTTGCTTCTGAAAGAGATCCTTACATGCTTTCCCATAACACATTCCCTGCATATTGTGTCTGCTGGTCCTGCAATACTAGGAAGATCTCTAACTACTTTGACACTGCTTATTTTTACTATATTATCAAAGTTGATATGAAAAAGTCTCTTGTGCCACAACCAACTATCATCCACTTTTGCAACAAAACAACTTACATCTGAACTGAGCTGAAAAACATTACCTTTTTTTTTATCCTGATGCAATCATGTCTCCATCTTTGTTGCTAATAATGTATTTTTTTGTCTTTGAATTCCAAATGATAACCTTTGTCAAGTATTTTTCCAATACTTAGTAGATTGTGATGTAGTCCATCAACATGTAAAACATCATCTGTCTTATTCTTTCCATCCAAGGTGTTGGATCCTCTGCCTATGATAGGTTTGGGAGTGTTATCTCCAAATCTAACCATACCACCTTTGTACTTTTCTAGATGAACAAATATGTCTTTATCACATGTCATGTGGTGAGAACAACCGTTGTCAATGATCCAATCAGTTCTGATGTCTGCTTTTGAAATTAGGGCTAACTCCTGTGCTTCTTCGTCATCTTCAATGTCCATATCCTCAAGCAATTTTTCCATATCTTTAAGGGCAATGAATCCAATTTCATCTTCTCCTGAATCTTCATTAGTTACACCTTCTTCAGCATGATAACATTCATTTCTGTATTTAGGTTTATAATCAGGTCTAAATTTCTTTACTCTTGTAGGACACTTGGATGCAAAGTGACCGATCTTGTTGCATGAAAAACATTTGAATGGAAGCTGTCCTTCATATTTCCCTTTGCCTTTCTTTTCTCTTTTAGCAATCGTAGCTATGATTTCTTCCAGTTCTTCATCAACATCTTCTTTCTCATTATTGCTAGAGATGTGAGTTTTCTTACCATGGACTGATGCTTTGAAAGTTGTTTCACCTTTTGGTTCAGTCTTCAATCTTGATATCTCAAATGTAGAGATTTTACTAATCAAAGTCTCTCTCTTGAAATCTTGTGAAAATTGCATGGTTTCCTCTAGAATATTGATCTTGTTCTCATAGTCTAATGTTAAAGTAGGCAACAACTTGTCCATTATATCTTCTTCTGATATTTCTCCACCATTGTTTCTGATTCCAGAGACTGCTTCATTTATCCTTTGATTGTAGGCTCTAATGTTCTCTTCAGGTAACATCTCAAGACTATTGTATTTCATTTTCCATGTCTACCTGCGTGCATTCTTTGCTTGAATATCTCCTTCAAACATGTATTCTAAATACTTCCATATAGTGTATTCCTTGTCTAATTTCTTGATCTCAGAAAATTCACTGTCAGATAGGGCACTTATAAGGGCTTCTTTGGCAATTGCATTAGCTGTGAATGTTTCCTTTTGTCTGCTAGTAGCATCATCTTTTGCAAGGTCTTTAAGTGAGGGAATAACAACTTCTTGTGTGGCTATCTCAAAGATGTAAAAACCAACACACTGTAGGTGTGTTATCATTTTATTCTTCCAATCCAAATAATTCTCTCCATCGAACTTAGGACTCTCTTTTCTGAAGTATGCCATCTGATCTACCTTAAGTTGTTAGGCTTTTCTCCTCAAGGCACTTGGCTCTGATACCAATTGTTAGAATAGTCCCAAAGGATAACTAAGAGGGGGGGGTGAATCAGTTATCAGTGAATTTAATTCTTTAACCTTATTAACTCTAGAATATAATGAAGAAAATGCACATTTAGATAACACAATAGATAACAACACAATTTGGTTACGAGGAAACCAAATGGTGAAAACCCCAGTGGGAATTAGTACCCACAATGAACTATACTTGTTTATAGTAATCCCTGTTAGAAGATATTTCAACCCTGTTAGGAGTTGTACTTTACAATGTAATATGTATAGTGACCTGGTTAAGGGTCAGGCCCTGTTAGGAGTCTTTTACAAATAGCCTTGTTAGGGGTGGTGGACTCACTGTCCAAAAACTCACTACTTAATGGTGAAAGCTACAACCTTCTATAGAAAAGATATGCACTATATCTGATGATGAACTATAGAGTAGACCTGCTATCTTGATCAGTTCCAATGTATTGTAATCTTCCATTGCTTCTTCACATAGACCCTTGATGAATGAAACACAATTGATATTCTGCTATGTACATTTTCTGTCTCTTTTCGTATCATTCACACTTAGCTTATCACAAATGACTTTCTATAAGTATCTTCCTCAAAGTATGAGATCATGGGACCTGTTAGAAAACTCTTCATAACATCCTTATTGTCTTTACTATTCATACAAGCATAATTACAACCGCGCAAATATAAACTGAATAGACGCGACGCTCCACGAAGTCGGCCTTACCAAATTAACTCTAACAATGCAATCTTGTTGAAACACGTTTGGTGCCTTTAGATAACTATCTTCAACTCATAAATAATCATGAATATACACACACATATCTCAAAGATAGGTGCAACTCAAGAACCAATGCAAATACGTCGGCTCTGTGCAGATACACTCCAGAAACTGTAACTGCCACAAACAGAATTACACAACACAATTGAAACTTAATATCTGAGTCTGCGTGTATGAACATAACATACTAAACATGTCTACAACCTGAATATATCCACGCAAGGCTTGATATCATCTTTTTTATAAGTACATACAAAATCACTATTGTATATTATATGTTGTCATCAATGACAAACATACAATCAACTAGCTGCCATAAGTAAATCTCCAACACTAGGGACATGTTTACTTGGATGATACTAGTGTAGTATGTGAAACGAAGTGTTCCTAGCCTTCTATTAAACTCGTTAAAAACAACTATTCTAAAGCAGCAACTAACAAACAACAAGAATCCTAACACAAGTCAAAGTTACGCAGCAGTGGTTGTGGTTGAAACAACATAGCATTGAGTGTGTATAAACAAAATTATGAGTTTATAGAAATCTAAATATGAATGAAAATTACACTTGGTACATCTAATCATAATAATTAAATAATAGAAGATAATCAGAAGATATCAACTTGATTAACTATCAATTTAACTCAAACACAATTGGCTATTTGAACAATGCAGCTACTATTATTGAATGAACTAATGTCTAATCTATTCTAACAAAATAATTAATTCACCTCAGGTAGACCTTTCTTGAGGTGTTATAATCTCAAGTAATAAATAACTTAACTCAAATTGATATCAATCATTCACTTGCATTAATAGTAATGGTATACAATAACATAAATCTTCTTCTACTTCTATCTCTGCAATCTAGGTGAAATTCAATAACATTCAAACCACGTAATACAAGACCACTCTGGACTTTATAAAGAGTCCCAAATTAGTGGTCATAAATACTATTAAATTCTTCTACACATATGTCATTCTTCTATAGAGATATGACTTATTCTTCTAACTAAACAACAACTAACTAGACCATCAACATTGAGTTTGAAAAGGATTCAAACTCTACATCATACATTATACTGTTTTGCAACGACAGAGTATGTGTTCAGAAAATAACCATTGGAATTCACATAAATTCTCCATCCTACCCACATGTTCAAATATCAAGACAGATTCATCACAGTGAGTACATCCATGTCGATAATCGGCTTTGACTTCTTCTACATGAACATGAAAAGGTAACTATCATGCTCAGCTACATGTGGATCACTTCCTTTTGAAGCTGCATGTTAATCAAAATAAAGATGATATACATACACCTTATTTCTATCCATAACATCTTGTAATTGTAATTAATCAACACATCACACAACAACCATGTTTTATATATTATAGATCACTATATTTTGTATACAACATCATAATAAGTTTAACATGCATAATATCAAGTATGAAAGGTCTGATAAAGTCTAATAATATCTAGTAAAATCTAACCTAAGATTAACAAAAATATATCTATTCTAGGACTCATTACACCCACCAACTTAACATTGACATGTCCTCAAGCGGTAACTAATGCCTATTATTAAAGTAAAGCACATTAGTTCTAAAATGTATGCACTCAATAACCCCTACAACTATTGTCATGTAAAAACATTTTTTCCCTTTTATTTTCTCTCATCATTCTTATTATTTTGCAATGTTAACCAATTTACTTCATGTCCAATGTGGCATTGGGTACAAGAGGATTTGCAGATGAAATATCAATGGAAGCCAAGTTCTCTCTATTTACAAAGCTGCATTAGTGCACATGGTTACCCTAGAGTCAAGTATTATGCAATTATAGATGGAGTGTGGTTCTTTTTTCTTCAACTCTTGGATCAGCTTAGTCCACTATTTTTGTAAGAATCCTAGAATTCCCTACCATGAATGGCTAACAATTCCTTAAACCTATTGTAATCTTGTATCCTGTATTGGTGTATTTTATTTGCAACTTCCTTCATAATCACCATATCAACCCCTTCATCAACTATCTTACTCAGCTCTTCTTATTTAGTACATACACATGATGGGTGATTCTTCTCCCTTTCTTGGTAAGCTCGAGATAAACTACCTCATTCCTATTCATTCTTAAGGTAAGAATTAGGGTTCTTATTTTCAAATCACCAACATACAGAAAGTGGATTATAGTTGGAATTGTATAGCACTACCAAGATATGGAGGTAAAACTCACATAACTAGTTGTGCATCTCTTGAGGCATCTATGAAAAATAAATTAGAAATGACCTAGGTGTTGAAGACAATTATTCAATTGTGTATTGTCATTGATGTTACACATGTATATACACTTATGTAGTGATGTTACACAAATGTTTACATCCAGACCGAACACAGTTGGTGAATGGAAAGAGTTTTTAAGTGTTGACCAAGACCAATCAAGTATTGAAGATGTTCAGTGTTGACCGAGTCACTCAGGAATTTCATTCATGGTCAGGCATTAAAGAAACACAGTGTTAACCGAGTTGATTATTCAGTGTCAGCCTACTAACAGTGGTTTACATTTTATAATTAATTGGTTATATGAGGCCGAATGAATTGTGATTTATTATTTATTTAGAACTGTATTCAAGCTGACTTGGCAAGGCTTATCATATATATGAAAGGTCAAGTTTGGATTGAATGAGAGAGTTTGTAAAAAATTTGAAGACAAGCAGAAGTGTGGAATTATGTGATATGAAGAGTGAAGGCGAAATCAGATGGGATTCTGATTGTGTACAGAACACTCAGAGCTTCAATAGAATATTTGATCAGTAAGGATCTAGTTATAACCAAAACATAGATCTGAACCGGTAAAGATAGTTTCTTACTCATACAGGTCAATTCATTGTTACTTTCTAACAATTGTAGCAGTGATCTCAAATCTCTTAACAAAGTAGACTTAACAGTCTTTTTGTAAATCTTCTCACAAGGTAGCATTTCTATGTTGAAATGTTGAAGACCTCTAACAAGGCCACTCCTCACAGGGTGATTTAAATCCTCTAATAGTGTCACACCTAACAGTGTGTTTTGTAACCTTTAACAAGGTTGGCTCCTAACAGGGCTCACTTCAGAAGAGTGAATAATAGAAACTAGTTGCATTGGTGGTTTTTCCTATATTGCGTTTCCACGTTAAATCTTGGTGTCACCTGTGTATATGTTATTTGTTTCATGGTTTATGTTTCTACACTTAATCACTAAAGTATAATTGCATTGGATATTATAAAGATTGCTTTGACACCCGAGTTACAGAAGAATATCTTAATTGACCGAGCAAAAGTGTTATATTGTTTAATACATCTAAGGGACAAGGGATTTGTTTTCGAGCAACTGATTCACCCCTCCCCTTCTCAGTTACTGATCTCATTTCCAAAAATTGGTATCAGAGTTGCAAGTGCTTTCAGAGAAGGTTTCAAGGCCTAAGCTAAATATCAGAGATGTCTTACAGAAGGGAGATCCCAAAGCTAAACAAAGACAACTTCCATGTGTGGCAAGAGTTGATGAGGCTACATCTATCTAATATTGGAGATGTTGGTTTGCAATTTTTGGACATAAAATATGTGGAACCAACAACAGATATGACTGTGGAATAGATGATGGAACAGAAGCTTCATAACATAATGATGATTGATATAGCTTCTTCACTAAGCTACTCAGAATTTGATGAATTCAAGGATTGCCCTACAGCCTATGATATGTGGAAGAAATTATAGGATATTCATGGAGGAGATGCAAATGTGAAGAGAGAAAAAGCAGAAAGTCTCAAAGGACAATTTGATCAGATGAAAATGAAAGAAGGAGAAGACATTACACGATACAGTGAAAGAATCAAGAAGATTGTGAGTGCCATCAGAGCTTTAGGAGGAATAATTGAAGATACAACAGTGGTCAGCAAGGTATTAAGAACTTTACTTCCTATCTATGCTATTAGAGTTTCAACTATTCAAGAGATGAGGTGCAATAAGGATATAAATCTGGATACATTAGTTAGAAGGCTTACACATTTTGAGCTAGACAACTTTGACAATTATTCTCCTAACTCTAGCAATTTTGAGTCTACATTCAAAGCTAAATTAAACCTTGGTAAGAAGGATAGATACTCAAAAGGGAAACATATTGAAAGTGATAGTGATGATGAATCTGATGATGAAGATCTAGATATCATTAAAGCATTACTTGAAAGGAGAGCTGCCAAAGGAAAATACAAAGGAAGAATTACATTGATTTGCTTTTCATGCAATGAGTTTGGTCACATTGTTGCCAAGTGTTTGAACAAAGAAGACAAAGATGGGAAAAAGTTCAACAAGTACAAAGGTAAGAAATATTTCAAGAACTACAAGAGCTACAAGGACAAAGGTAAGAAGTCTTTTTATATTGCTAAAGATTTTGATAGTGATGAAGATGAAGATGAAATGGTTTATATTTCTATTAAGGACGAGTCAGATGAAGAAGATGAAAAGACAACACTTTTCTCACATATCAATAAAAATGACACGTGGATAATTGATAGTGGTTGTTCTTATCACATGACTGGTGATAAGATAAAATTTGAACATCTTGAGCACTATGATGGTGGGAGTGTCAGTTTTGGGAATGATAAACACTCCTATGTAAAAGGAAAAGGTTGCATTACTCTGACAAAAGGAATAATATGTGATAATGATTATTGGGTTGAAGGACTAAGGATAAATCCACTCAGTGTAGCACATCTGAACAACATTGGTTTCAAGGTAGAATTCATGAATGGTAAGGCCAAGCTCCTGGATGGTAAAGGGAACCTAGTTGGAACTAGTAGGAAAACAAAAGGTAATCTATTCTATCTTGATCTCACTGAAAGTTCATGCTTTATTGCACAAGTAGAAGAGATTTGGCTATGGCATAAATGGTTGTGTCATGTAAATTTTGATAATCTGGTAAACATAACCAACAACAAGAGAGTTAGAGGTATCCCTATTTTGAAGAAGCCCGAGTTAGCAATATGTAAACAATATCAAATTGGAAAGATGAGCAAGAAAAGTTTCAAGAGCAAGAATTAAAATACTGATGAAATCTTGGAATTGGTACATACTGACCTATGTGGACCAATTGGGACAACAAGCTATACTAGAGAGAATTATTTCATTCTATTTGTTGATGACCATTCCATAATGATTACTATCATGTTTCTCAGAGAAAAATCAGAAGCTTTTCAGAAATTCAAATGGTATCTTGCAAGAGTTGAAAAGGAAACAGGAAAGAAACTAAAATGTCAAAGATCTGACAGAGGAGGAGAATTCATTTCTAATGATTTTAATGAATTTTGTAATGAAAGAGGAATCAAAAGATAGGTATCTGCCCCTGGTACACCACAACAAAATAGAATAGCAGAAAGAAGAAACATATCCATTATGGATTGTGCCAAAACCCTAATGATTGAAAAGAATGTTGCTGCCAAATACTGGAAGGAGGCCATCAGCACTACAGTGTTCACCTTGAACTGAGTTCAATTGAAGAAAGGTAGTAACCAGACACCTTTTGAATTATGGTATGGCTATAAACCTAATGCTCATTATTTCAAAGTATTTGGAAGTAAATGTTACATCCTAAAGGAAGAAAGAAATGGAAAACTTGATTCAAAAAGTGATGAAGGAATATTCCTAGGCTACTCATGTAAAAGCAAAGCATACAAATGTCTGAATCTTACTACTCATAAAGTCATAGAAAGTGTACATGTCAAGATTGATGAGTTTGCAGAAAGATGTAAAGAACATAGCAGTAAAGAGCCTGAAGACTACAAGAACTTTGTGTATCATGAACCTGATACTGTGCCTATGACTCAGTCAATGGTGATTGGACAGTGAAACTTTCAACCACTGAATATACTGGCATAAACTGTGCAACCTGAGTTGCAGACTCTGTAACTCGAGCTACTGGTGGAAGAGACCAAGTCACAAATAGAGGGAGCCAAGTCTCAGAAATAGGGACCTGAGTCACAGATAGGGGAACCCAAGTCACAGACAGTGGAACCCGAGCATCAGAAAGAAGAACAAGAAAGAATGTTTGAGAATGATAGACCTAGTGGATCAAGTCCAGAATCAAGACTGAAGGACCCAGTACTTTCAAAGTATGGTAGAAAGCATCATGCACCTACGAAAATAATTGGAGGTCAAACAAAAAGTGTAATGAAAAGGAAAAAACTCAAAGGTACATGCTTACTTAGTGAATTTGAACCTAGAACTGTTAAAGATGCATTGAATGATGAAAGTTGGATAGAAGCAATGAATGAAGAAATTGAGAAAATTGAGAAGAACAAAACTTGGACTCTTGTGCCTAGACCAAAGGAAAAGAATGTGATTGGAACCAAGTGGGTTTGTAGAAATAAGATGAATGAAAATGGTGAAGATTTTAGAAACAAGGTCAGACTAGTTTGTAAAGGATATGCTCAAGAAGAGGGTATTGATTATGGAGAAACGTTTTCTCGTGTTGCAAGACTTGAAGGAGTCAGAACTCTTCTGGAATATGTTTCACATAAAGGATACAAAGTATATCAAATGGATCTGAAATCTACATTTCTGAATGTAGCCCTAGAAGAAGAAGTCTACATTGAGCAACCTGAAGGATTTGTTGATCCTAGCAGAAGGAATATGGTTTTCAAACTGCACAAAGAATTATATGGACTGAAGCAAGCACCCAGAGCCTAGTATGAAAGACTGCATGGTTACCTAGTAAGTATTATATTTCAGAGAACTAATGATAATAGTAGATTGTACATCAAAGAAGGACCACAGAAGAAAGTATTGTTAGCAGGGATACTTGTTGATGACATATTATTCACTGGATATGATGACTTATGCAAAGCATTCTCTGTAGCTATGATTAAAGAGTTTGTGATGTCTATGTTTGGAGAGATCAAATTCATTGTTGGATTTCAAGTTCATCAAATGAAGGATGGTATCTACATTACTCAATCAAAACATATCAAGGAGATACTCAAGAAATTTGGAATGGAAGATTCCAAACCAGTTGGAACACCCATGTGTATTGGACAAAAATTATCTAAGGATGATGATTCAAAGGAGGTAGATCAGACCAACTACAGATCCATGATTGGAAAATTACAATATTTTGTTCACACCAGACCTGATATTTCTTTGGCAGTTGGTATTGTTGCAAGATTTTCAGCTAATCCTAGAGACAATCACCTAATGGAAATCAAAAGAATTTTTAGATATCTGAAGGGTACTGAAGACTATGGTTTATGGTATAATAAAGGTGGGAAATTTGATTTGAAGACATTCGCTAACGTTGATTGGGCTGGAAGTGTTGATGATAGGAAGAGCACCAGTGGTGGAGCTTTCTTTCTTGGAAAGAGGTTAGTGTCTTGGACTAGCAGGAAATAGAATTGTATCTCTCAGTCTACAACAGAGGCAGAATATGTTGTTGCAGCAGTGAACTGTTCAAACATCATATGGTTCAAGCAGTTGTTGTAAGGAGTGAAGGAAGAAGTAAAAGAACTAGTTATTATCTGTTGTGACAACACCAGTGCCATTAACATTTCAAATAATCCCGTGATGCACACCAAAACCAAGCATATAGAAATAAAGTATCATTTCTTGAGGGAATTGGTACATGATAAAGAAGTAAGGTTGGAATATGTGAGTACTAAAGAACAAGTTGCAAACATATTCACCAAGCCTTTACCTAAGGATGTATTTTTGTATCTTAGAGGAAATCTAGGGGTGCTTCCCCTAACTGAAGCTCACTAAAATACAATTTAGTGATGCATCAACCCGAGCAACCATGAAGATCTATCAGTTGATGCAGGTACATTAGATCCCATTGTAGATGAATTAGTACATTACAACTTCAAAGAGAAATAGTATTGACTATTGGTATTAATATTAGTATTTGTGAAGATGGACTCTTTGGCATCTGTTGTCAAAGAGGAAGAGTGTGATATAATACAAAAGAAGTTACTTGAGGGAGAGTTTTGATGTCAGAGAGAGAAATCTTATCAAAGAAAGAGTTTGATGACAGAGGGAGTTTTTGGATGAGAATCAGAATGAAGCTAAGAACATTAAAGAAAGTTTTATGTTGCTCTACAATTATTTGTATTATGACATGTTGTGTTTCCATCAATGCCAAAGAGGGAGATTGTTGAAGACAATTATTCAATTGTGTATTGTCATTGAGGTTACACATGTATATACACTTATGTAGCGACGTTACACAAATGTTTACATCCAGACCGAACATAGTTGGTGAATGGAAAGAGTTTTTTAGTGTTGACCGGGACCAGTCGGGTATTGAAGATGTTCAATGTTGACCGATTCACTTGGGAATTTCAGTCATGGTCAGGCATTAAAGAAACACAGTATTAACCAAGTTGATTATTCAGTGTCAGCCGACTAACAGTGGTTTAAATTTTATAATTAATTGGTTATATGAGGCTGACTGAATTGTGATTTATTATTTATTTAGAATTGTATTCAATTCAACTTGGCAGGGCTTATCATATATATGAAAGGTCAAGTTTGGATTGAATGAGAGAGTGTGTGAAAAAGTTGAAGACAAGCAGAAGTGTGGAATTCTGTGATATGAAGAGTGAAGGAAAAATCAGATGGGATTCTGATTAAGTACAGAACACTCAGAGATGCAATAGAATATTTGATCGGTAAGGATCCAGTTATAACCAGAATAGAGAATTGAATCAGAAAAGGCAGTTGCTTACTCATACAGGTCAATTCATTGTTACTTTCTAGCAATTGTAGCAGTGATCCCAAATCTCTTAACAAAGTAGACTTAACAATATTTTTGTAAATCCTCTCACAAGGTATCATTTCTATGTTGAAATGTTGAAGACCTCTAACAAGGCCACTCCTCACAGTGTGATTTAAATCCTCTAATAGGGTCACACCTAACAGTGTGTTTTGTAACCTTTAATAGGGTTGGCTCCTAACAAGGCTCACTTCAGAAGAATGAAAAATAGTAACTAGTTGCATTGGTGGTTTTTCCTATATTGGGTTTCCACATTAAATCTTGGTGTCACCTTTATATATGGTATTTGTTTCATGCTTTATGTTTCTACACTTAATCACTAAAGTATAATTGCATTGGATATTATAAAGATTGCTTTGACACCCGAGTTACAGAAGAATATCTTAATTGACCGAGCAATAGTATTATATTGTTTAAGACATCTTAAGGGACAAGGGATTTGTTTTGGAGTAACTAATTCACCCCTCCCCTCTCAGTTACTCATCTCATTTCCAACACTAGGGGTAATCAATAAAATTAGTAAATTGCTCAATAATTAACTAATTTGAAAATAAAGGAAATTTTCCTAAAGACATAGGGCATATACCCTAGCTGGTGGTTAGCAACTTCTTAGTTGATTTTCAAGGTCATCCATCTATTATAGGCTAACCATTAACCACTTAATATCAATATCCTTTCATTATAATTATACTTAATGAGCAACTTTAATATTTTATTTCTCTCTAGCCTATTGTTGTTGATACTCGATAAATTTTATATGTGCACTCCAAAGTGCTAATCCAAAGGTCAAGGTTGTGAGTGGAGGCACACGGTTAACATGTGGCTTTTCATTGGTTTATCTCATGATGCTCATACTAGATGAATTTTTTCCTTCCAAATTACAATATTAACTAGATCTCTAGCTCCCTTACCCTACTCTATAATTCTTGTTCTTTAACCTTGGATTGTTGTACAGCTATTCTTCTGGTTCCTTAATCTTCTACAGCGTTTCTTGTAGCTCACCTTGATCATTGTCTTTTATCAATTGATACATACTTAGAGGTGGACCCTAGGTTTGGATCTAGTTCCATAGAAGATGTTGTGGGTGTTATATAATCCTTTGTTTGCATGTTCGTGGCCCACATTTATGTCATAAAAGGATCTTCTTCAATTTTTTCCTCATACTCAAAGTTCAAGATTCTGATATTGTTATTCTCCTTCAATTTCTTGATCCCCATATTCATCTTTTTCTAGTTGCTTTTCTACAATTTTTTCTCTCATGTTTTTCCTACCTTAATCCAACCCTCTCTCTCTCTCTGATTTTGTTTCTTCGTGATGAAATACATGGCCTGAACTCTTTTGAGATTTTTCCTTCTTTTGAAGGTGATGAAAACACCTTTTAGGAAATTTCATTCTTATTACAATATCCTTCTTTTTCTTGGGTTTGGTATTAGGTTTAGTTGTGGACTCTTAAAATATTTTGTTAATATTATATTCTTCATTACATTCAACATCCCTTGACTTGCAACCCTCAATTTCTTTATTTTTCTCATTTTATCCTTCTTCATCTTGCTTTTCCATATATTTTTACTCTTATGTCCTAGAGTTAGGAATCATTTCCTTTGAGGGTTTCTGAAATTTCTTCTTCTTATGTCTCCTCTTAGAAGAATAAGTTGAATGCTTCCACTTCTTTGACCTTGTAGTTGGCGAAGAGATTGTTCGCTAAGGTAAGGATATTATTGTGACTCAAATGACTTAATATGTATATGAGATAATGTCATCCATCACAAAGTCAAATACCCAATAGCATGAGTTGAAACTCATCTCTATAGAAATGGTAAAGATAGTCGTTTCATCCCTTGGCTTGAAGACTCAAATATTTCACTCGGCCTCATAAACTCTTCTCATGTCAACACTGCATTAGAGGATGCTAGAAACTCCTCCCCTAATATAGGAAGTATGGTTTCTTTAGAAATACTGACTTTAGAAGAAAGCCTCGATAAGTAGTGTATCTATCATGATTGCTCAAAAAATTGGCAGATAATCTGCATCTTCTACCAATATTATGTGGTCAATAAACTTGTGCCAAATTGGATCAACTCCCATGTCTAAGTTTGTCTTGTTATTACAATCAAAATGCAACTCTTCTTTTCTAAGTTTATACTTGACTAAAGAATTCTCCACTGACCCTTGTGTTATCCTAATTTTGTTGCTTGTCACCAAATCCTTGAAATTATACCTCTCACTTATACTTACTTGCTTGCCACTCTTCTCTAATTATCACTATTTTATTCATCATGCTATAAACTTATAAAATTATATGAATTTTTTATACAAATGGCATAAATTATATCAACCAAAAACTTTCATGAAGTTCTCACACATATGACTCATCGTGGAATTTCAAGTTTACAAAATGAAGGGGCATTAAAACATCTAATCAAAAAATGACATGAGACACCTCAGACTCGTCACACTTAAGGCTTGTCTAATCTCATGGAATTACACCTCTAATCTCATAAAATATCGTAATAACCCCCCTTGTCTTATTTAATAATTTGTCCTGAAATTATGAAAATATACAAAAGAGTACGAATGAGGTTAATGTGGAAGATAACACAAGTGTAGTGATATATGAAAAAACAATGCATGTGATCGCAATGATTAAGTACAAATTAATGATATTAATGAATAAAAATAATTAGTATATGTGTACTTGACAAAATCATAAATTTTCGGAATGTAAAGATCTCTAGAAAGGAAAAGGGTACTTGTGTCATCCATCAGAACTAATTGATTTTACAAGTTTTTGTAGATTGATGATGATGGAGTTGATGTAACACCTCATCATAATGATTTGAAAGTTGGAAAAAAGTCTTGTGCTACATGCCTACCAAAATCTTGAAGTTGTAGTGGGGAAAACCCCGCAGAAATGGCTACATGTTGATAAGTCTGCCATTGTGCATTTTAAATGCTATTGTCAAAGAACTTCAGTCAATTCCCATGAAATTTTTCATAATATGGCCCTAAAAAGGAATATTTCATGTGTTTATGATGTTTAGTGAAAGGGAAATGCATGAAAAATAAATTGTGAATGATTATTGTATAGTGTGTGCATGTGTGTCCATACTATGTTTACAAATTTTCAGTGGTTGTGGGTGGACCAAATGGTTGATTTTCAAATTGAGGTGGCAAGGTAGATATAGTGGATGATTATAAATGTGAATCTTCATAAAGTGGAGGTTGTGAAATGGATGGAATATTAGTATCAACCAGAGTGTATGAGGGGGATGGAATGTTGATACTGGACTGAGCATGTAATTTACTGGAGGTGAAGTGATGAATTGCAGCTATATATTGTGTAGGAATTCATCCTTATTCTATGTTTCCTTATATAATTTTAGTCTTTATCCACAGACCATAAGGGAGAAACAAAAAAGATCTATTGTGATGAGATTGATTGTTCCATTAGGAAATACATATCCTATCTCATAGGGTCCTAATTACCATGTCTATAACTTTCCTTTATGGTATTTTGATCCATAGTCAAACAATAGTGTCCAATCTCCTTTTTTTAATTCCTTTGTCTTAATGTATTGATCATGCCATCAAGTCCTCTATTGTTTAAAAAAATTATATGTTGACTAGCTTCCATCCTCATTTCATAAAGTGCATCTAACTTATGCGAGTGGTCTTTTTTTACTTGAGTGAGAACCCTCTCTAATTCAAATGTAGCAATGTGAAATGTATTATATTAAAATTTAATAGGGAGTACTACCTTCTTACGATAAGCTAACTCATAGAGTGTGAACCCAGTTGTAGTTTTCCATACGCCCTATATGTTCATATTGCTTCAAGAAACCAAGCAAACCAATCTCACCTATGAATTTTTAATAATTTAGTTAGGGTACTTTCAAGCTCCCTATTGGTAACCTCAACTTGTTCATTAGACTATGCATGGTAGGGAGTGGATTTCTTACGCATGATCTCATATTATTTGACCAATTGAGCAATTAAATCATATGTAAATTGTGGGCCTTGGTTTATAACTATTTCATGGGGTAAACCATATCTTAAAAATGTTTATTCATGTAATAATTGAGCAACCTTAGTGTCTTTGGCATTTTTTAAAGCTTTAACTTCAACTCATTTAGTTAGGTAGTCTATACATACCATAATGTAAGATTTGGCACTAGAGGTTGGTTCTATGGGTCCAATGAAGTAAATACCCCATTTGGAAAATGGTGTAACCACCAATTATGGTTACGAAGGCATCTCATCAATCCTTGTAGGTTTTTCCATCCTTTGACGCCCGTCAAATCTCCTTGTATAATGAATAACATTCTTGTGAATGGTTGGCTATTACTATCTCGTATTAAGAATCTTGATTATTGTTCTCTTTACTACAAAGTGGCCTCAATAAGGTTCATCATTACTTTTCTTCAAGATGTCAAATATTTCATCTTCTTAGATACATCTATGCATAACATGTTTAGTTCCAACATAAAGTAAATATCTCGCTATCCATGAGTAGGAAAAGGAGCATTGAGCTAGTCACTTCTTTTATTTTGGAGAAAGATGTGGAGGTGTTCATCATGTTACCAAATAATTAGAAATGTCTACATACCATGGATCATGAGTAGTGAGAACAACTAAATATTCATCAAGAAACAAATCATCAATCATTGGATCATCTAATGAATTTGTCAACCTAGAGAGAAAGTATACTATTGTATGTGTCTAAATGTTGACCTCTAAATCAGCCACAACACAACATAGTCATTGCTCAATCATTGAATCGCGAAGATGGACATGAATTGCTCATTCCACAATATCGATTGAATCGACCTGTTGCTTCCTATTTAGTTGGGGTGTTTAATTACTCTCAGAACGAGATCGAACAACCATAGACCATTGCTAAAATGGAGGATTTGAAAGCTTTGAAAACTTAAATGAAATTTATTCTATATGAGAGATGCAATTGTAATCTAGGAATGAAGATGCATATTTAAAGCTAAGAAACTTGAAAGAGATAACAGAATTAAAATACTTGATAAATAAACAAACTAAATTGAGATGAAGAATGCCATTAAGCTAAATGAGATTACACTAAATAAGCAATAAAAGATTTGAAATATGAGAGAATTGAGACAATGATTCACTATAGTTTTGGTACTCTAAAAATTGCCCTCCTTGAAATGAAGGAAAGAAGGTCCATAATATAGAAAAGCCTGAAGAGAGGATGAAGAGTTTCTTGGGAAGAAATGGCTGACTCTTCATCTTCATGGAGGAAGGTGAGACAAATATGAAGGAATTATTTAATTAAATAAATGATTTATTGCCACATGGGTGGTTTTGTTCCTTTTTCTTGCTGTCATAAAAATATACTCCTCATAAGTATGACTCTATTTATCCCTGACACTGACCCAGCATAGAATAGGACAACAGTAACAAAGTTTTGAAACTTCCTGCACTTTGAGCTCCACAGACTCGGGCAGGATTACCCTTGCAAACTTAGAACAATGAAATTACTGAATTATTCTAACTTTGTTATTGGTGGAATTACAGGGAATGACCACTGTAACTTTTAATAAAATAGACCAAACTGAAAGTAAAGATTGATTTTTAATGGTGATAATCATTAAACTGAACAAACATAGACCAGTGCTCAATCTGAGGGCATGGAGTCATCTTTGAATACTTCTAATCAGCAGTATTGAAGACTAAACTTAAGGTAATTACAGGATATGACACCAAAAGAGATATACCTTATATATCTACCTTAGTACATTTAGCCAGACTAATCGATCAGATTCATTTGATACCCTAAACTTTGTTGAACTATCTCTAAGGCATATTCTCTCCTTGAAAGAACCCTAGACATATTTCATATATCTGCCTTACAGACATATAAATTGCAAACGCTCCTTGAACATTCAATTTAAACAGAATTCAGAATGCAAATGAAGACAGAAAATCCACATAAATGTTTGAGAAACTGTGAACTAGATTTCATTCAGAAGTCATCATCAATTACTACATTCCACAGAAATTTCTCCAAAAGACCAGATATATTGCAATTGACTTAGTATTTTCAGATAGAAAAATGACCATCCCTGCAACAGTAATCTTGGGATCCTTTTATAGCACAAGGATGCAACAAGCTACCGACATCTGGGAAGGATTACCGACAGCTTACAACAACTTGGCAACACCTAATTAACAAGGTGACAGCTTATTAACAAGGTTTATCTTTCATGGCTTAACCACATTTATCCTTTAAGCTTTGCCTCCCATTTGTTCTTTTTTAACAGTGTTCACTTCTAGCTTGACAACAGCTCCCACCTGCCTCGTATCCGTGGCAGCTCTAGCCTCAGACACGTATTTAGCCCTGTCTCTTTTCTGTTTTGCACCATGCTGTGCTCTGTTTGTTGTTTCTTCATTTCTGGAAAGATCCTTGTGAGTGAGTGACACATTCCTTCTATTCACCTGGTCGCATACTCGCCATCCTTTCTTGCTCAACTTTTCATCTTCTGCGAGTGAGCGATGACCTAGCTCTTGACTTCATTTCATGTCTGTCGTGCACTCGCAAGATTTTATGCTTTGGCTCTTGGTTTCATGCGACTGAGCGATATCCATTTCTTTACTGACTGCTCTGCCTAGTCGCGAGCTATTTTTCTTTCTTCTCTGTTCATCGGCGACTGAGCGACTACATTAAATCTCTTTATCGTGGGCCTTTGTCACTAACCATGGTTCCATCTCAAGACTTGGCGATAATGTGCATTCTTAACCTTTGGCTGACCTGGGTTACAATCTAGCGATCATGCGACATATCTGAAATCAAAGTCGTGCACAGTTAACATTAACTCATCATTGATTCTGAGACCTTGCGACTCGCCGTCATCCTTAACCATCACGGTTATCTCCTTGTCGCCAAAGGCTTAATCTCTGTTTCACGACTATGCGACAGACCTTAATCACCAAGTCAGGAGAACTTTTCTTTAGGGCATCTTTCTTCTTCAGACCTCGCGACCACCATTGGATCTTCTTATTCTTTCATTTGACGGTTGTCGCTTAATCACTAGATTTTCATGCATACCCTTAACTTTTTTAGAGACATTGCGACTGAAAGCAAAGCACCTTAGTCTGGAAGTCGCTGAATCCACTTTCTCTGTCTGGCGACAACCCGACTGAGAATTACTGCAAACCACAGATGGTTAGTCGCAAAGTCTGAGCTGAAATCTCTTAACCGCCATTCTATTCCAAGACCACACGACTGAAGGAAAACCTAACTGTCAGCTTTGATTAACTTGGCGACAATGTGACATGAAGTAATCGCTGAGTCTGGGAACAATTTCTTAACCACTGAGAATCTGTCGTGATCACCCGACTAAAGCAGTGGGTCCCATCTATATAAAACCTTATGACATGAAGATCTTGTGACTACCCAACTGAAAGAGATCGCTGAGTCTCAGAACACTGAAGGAATATTCTGATTTTAATCGAGACTACGCGACATGAGGAAAAAGCAAAGTCGGGAAGACAAATAGAATATTTAGCTGGGGTAACGCGACAAGGCGATTCAATTTAACACATGCGCTAAGTGGATGGAAAAGTAACTGTGAAATAGAAGCGCTAAGACCTAGGGTTTATTTCTTTTACGTGGCAAAGTACAGAATTTGAAACAAGAAAAGCCCGGGAAAAGCAAAAGCTAAGAAATTCAAATTTTTCAACACAGTGCTAACAATGGCTCCGACTGGGGAAAGATAATTGCAAGATTGTCATTAGAAGCCAGACCTCTGGAGAACAGACCGCAAAATTTTGACAAAACTGTACAGGAGCACACAAAAACAGGGAAATCTAAACTAACGTGCATGGAACAAAGAAAACTATGAGAAATAATGTTTCAGGAATTGTCCATGCACTGGCAATTCCTGTATTTCACCATTTGGATTCTCCAAGAAATAAGAATCCTGCCCATGAAACTCCTGGATTACAAACGGGCCCATCCATAATGACTCAAACTTGCCATGTTTGCCCTTCTCTTCTTTTCTGGCATTCCACTGTAATACCAGATCATTTACCCTGAATTTTCTTTCAGTTGTCCTTTTATCAAACAGGTATTTAGACTGTTGCTACAATTTCAGGTTTCTTTTGTGAGCTTCTGCTCTTATTTCTTCTAATTCCATCAACTGATCCATTCTCTGCATCATAGGTTCTGGATTTTCTGAATCTTTTTCCAGCAAAAATTTATGCACTGGTAACAGATTATTCAAGGGAAACCTTGCCTGACTTCCATAAACCATTTCAAAAGGGGAAACCCCTATGGACCTTTTCACTGTCACTCTGTCATCCCAAAAGGCTAATTTCAATTTTGAATGCCAGGACTTTTTGTTTTTATCCAGAATCCTCTTAATAATCTTCATAATACTTTTATTACTGGATTCAGCCTGTCCATTAGATTGAGGATGATATGGTGAAGAGTAAGATAAAGTAATGCCATATTCTTCACAGAAGTCTCTAAATTCATCAGACCTAAAACACATGGCATTGTCCATAATCAGCTTAGTGGGCACACCAAATCTCGTCAGAATATTGTCCATCAAGAAATCCATCACTATCCTGCTGGTTGCCTTCTTTGTTGGGATTGCTTCTATCCATTTGGTGAAGTAGTCTGTAGCCACAAGAATCCAACTATGACGCCCACTGGATTTTTCTGTAAACTCACCTATAAAATCCAAACCCCACTGGGTAAAAGGAGCTTCAATAGTCATAGGACTTAGAGCTAATACTCCTGCAAATTTCATTTTGGCAGAAAACCTTTGGCATGGTTCACATTTTCTTACAAACATCTGAGTATCTCTGAAAAGACATGGCCAGTAAAATCCAGCTCTGATTATCTTGTGAGCTATAGTTTT